>BHFT01070409.1:0-10614 GCA_004320025.1 Laticauda laticaudata
GGCAGCAGGTCTTTCCTCTGAATGGTGACCTGCTTGCGAGCTGCATCCTTTTATATCCGCAGGGCTGATGCAATGCAACCTCCCCGCATGCGCAGTGAACGCTTTGCATCCACTAGGCATCTGCTAGGCATCCGCTAGGCAACCGCTAGGCATCCGTGATGCATCCGCTGTATCCGCTTGGCATCTGCTCTGCACCCGCTCCTTCCGCTGCACGTCTGCTTCGCTGTGCTCTCCCGGAAGCCCTGTGGATGTGCCATCCGCTTCCATCCGCTAGGCTTCTGTGGAGCATCTGCTTAACAACCTGGCTACGTCCTCCCCCCGTCAGTTCCTTTCCGGATAACAACTGATGGAAAATTTTCTCGTCCGCTGTGTCCTTTTTACATACTTTTTGCATCCGTCGGCTGATGTGACAGGCCCTTAACAGAGTTGGAAGGGACCTTGTAGATCATCTAGTAGATTAGATTAGGGCTCTTTATTGGCTAAGTGTGATTGGACACACAAGGAATTTGTCTTGCTGCAAATGCTCTAAGTGTTGTTGAACCACAACAAGTTTACATAAAATAAAAGATACATTCGTCAAGAGTCAAGAATCATGAAGTACAACACTTAATAATAATCACAGGGTACAATAAGCAATCAAATCATACTCGGAAACAGTCAATATAAATCATAAGGACGCAAGCGACAAAGTTACAGTCATAGATATATAGTAGTCCAACCTCCTGTCCAAGCAGGGGACCCTACACCATTTCTGACAAATGGCAATCCAATCTGTTCTTGAAAACCTCCAGTGATGAAGTTGCCACAACTTCTGAAGGTAAGCTGTTCCATTGGTTGATTGTTATTACTGTCTGAAAATTTCTCCTTATTTCTATGTTGAATCTCTCCTTGATCAATTCCATCCATTATTCCTTGTCTGGCTTTCAGGCACTTTAAAAAATAGCTTGATCCCTCTCCATGGCAGCCTCTCAAATATTGGAAGACTGCTATCATGTGTCCCTGGTCCTTCTCTTCACTAGACTAGTCATGCTGCGTTCCTGTAAGTGTTATTCATATGTTTTAGTCTCCAGTCCTGTAATCATCCTGGTTGCTGTTCTGTGCATTATTAGAGTCTCAACATCTTTTTTATGGTGTGGTGACCAAAACTGGGTGCAGTAGTCTAGGTGTGGTCTTACTAAGGCTTTATAGAATGGTATTAGTACTTCCTTTGATTTTGATTGTATAATGCAATTTAGGATTGCATTGGCTTTTTTGGCTGCCGCAGCACACTACTAGCTCATATTTAATTGGTTGTCCATTAACACTCCAAGATCCCTCACAGTTACTGCTATTAAGCCTAGTTTCACCCAGTCTATATGGGTACCTTTGGATTTTCTTGCCTAAATGTAGGACTTTTTGTTTCTTTACATTTCATTTTGTTAGATAAGGCCCAGTGTTCAATCTGTCAAGATCTATCTGGATTTTGAGCCTATCTTCTAGGGTGCTAGCTATTCCTGCCAGTTTAATATCATCTGCAAATTTGGTAAGTTCCCCTTCTATTCCATCATCTAAGTCATTTATGAAGATATTGAAGAGTATTGGGCCTAAGATGGAACCTTGTGGTACCCCACTGCTTACTCCATGTAGACATATACTCATTAAGGACTACTTGTTGAGTATGGTTTGCAGCCAGTTATGAATCCATCTGGTGGTGATGCTATCTATCCCACTTTTTTCTAGCTTACCAAGAAATTTGTCAAATGCCTTGCTGTCTAAGTATATTATGTCCATAGTATTTCATTGGTCTACTAATTTAGTCACTATGTTGAAGAAGGAAATAAGATTGGTTTGGCATTATCTGTTTTTAACAAACCCATGCTGACTTCTAGTTATAACTTCACACATTTCTAGATGTTGGTCGATCTGTTTTTATTAACTTTTCCAGTATCTTCTCAGGTATTGATGTTAGGCTGATTGGTCTGTAGTTTCCTGGGTCTGTTTTTTAACCTTTTTTGGAGATGGAAACCCCATCAGCTCTTTTCCAGTTTTCTGGTAATTCTCCGGTGCTCCAGGATTTTTGACATGTACAGTGGTTCTGAGATGACATCTGCCAGCTCCTTTAGAACTTTGGGATGTAATCCATCAGGTCCCAGTTATTTGTATTCATCAAGATCAGACATGTGTTTGTTGCAAGTCTTTGTTCATTCTGAGCCTTTGCTTTCCTGACCATCTTTGCAGATTCTGGCTATCTGCTGATATTCTGCCTTAGTTGTGTGTCTCTATTTCCATTTTTTGTACTTGTCCTTTTTGTCTTTCAATTTGTCAGAGAGATCTTTGTGCAGCCATTCTAGTTTCTATTGTGCTGATTGTATTTTTCAGAGATTCCCATGATTCTTGAATTATTTTCTCCTTTAGGATTTTCATCAAAGGAATATTTTCCAAGTTCTCTTTCGGCTTGTTAAAATCAGCTCTTTTAAAGTCTTGGACTCTGGTATCATTGTGTCCTATTGCTTGTGTTTGCACTATGTTGAATTCTAGTATGACATGGTCACTCTCACCCAAGGTTCCTGCGGTTTCAACTCCCGCTATCACTTCTTCTCTGTAAAAATTAAGTCCAATATGGCTGTCCCTCTTGTTTCCTCTTCTACCTTTTGGACAACAAAGTTGTCAGCTAGGTTAGTTAGGAACTTATTACACATAACGTGCCACCATTTCTGCATTGGAGGCACCAGCTCTGGAGCAGTGCTACAGTCAATGGGTGAACCTGCAGGGCCGACGCCTCAAATGCCCCCCTGCCAGCTGTTAGTGTTCCCAAGGGGCGGCAGGGGGGCGGCGCATTGAACGCGGCCGTGGCGGCACATAACGTGCCACCCCTTTCGCATTGGAGGTGCTGGCTCTGGAGCGGTGCTACAGTCAATGAGTGAACCTGCATGGCCGGCGCCTCAAATGCACCTCTTAGTGCCTCCCTGCCAGTCCCCTTGCCTCTTAGAACCCCCTAAGGCATCCCACTGCCCCCCAGGGGCAGTACCGCCCACTTTGGGAACCACTGGTCTATAGCATACACATATGACCATGCCATTCTTTTTTTCTTTTATATTGATCCATATGCATTCTAGGTCTAGAAGGCTTTCTATAGCATTTCTATAGCAATATTAATCTGTAATTTGTAATATAGTGGTTTTTTACATACAGGGCAACTCCACCTTCTCTTTTATGTGGTCTCATTTTTTGAACAGTTTGTATCCTTCTATCAGTATGTTCTAGTCATGTGTAACATCCCACCAAGTTTCTGTTATTCCAACTAAATCATATCTACCTTTGTGTATTAATAGTTCCAGTTCATCCTGTTTGTTCCCCAGACTTTGTGCATTTATACATATAAAACACAGTTTTATACTGTTTTACTATTGTTGTATACATATTGTATACAAGAGTCCTACTGACACAGTGGTTAAAGTGCACAATCACAGGCAAACTCTGCCCACAGCCTGGAGTTTGATCCTGATGGGGTGCAAAGATAATTCAGCCTTCCATCCTGCTGAAATCAGTAAAATGAGGATCCAGACTGTTGGGGCAATATGCAAATAATGCTTTACATTGTAAACCACCCAGAGAGTGATGTAAAGCACCATGGAGTTTATACTGTATAAACCTAAATACTATACTATTATAATGTGGCATTGTTTTATACTTTTAACATTGTAAGTTGCTCCGAACCACCTTGTGGTTGAGATGGATAGCAAATAAATTTTATAAGAAATAAAATAAAAATATCCATTATGGATAAAAATAAATCTTCTGATAGTGTTATTGTGTACTATCTGAAAATTATTAACACTGAAATAAGAACCTAAGTTTTAAAAAACAGTTTGCAAAAAATGGTTTCAGGTTTTTATAATATATCCTCTCTCAATCAACAAAAAAGTACATAGGGGTTGCAAAAATTTTAAATGCATCAAGAAATTTAATTGCTGGTTCTCAAGAACCAGCAAAATGAAATGATTTATTTATATAAATATATAAACTTAAGGAATTCATTGCACTAGAAGCAGATTAATAACTGATGTCACTTCTCATTCAAATAACTGACAAACTTGTCCCATTGGTTTCATGTCTTTAATCCATTATCATAGAAGCCAGCAATGTTTCTTTGTGTGTATGTGTGTGTATGTGTTTGTGTGTAATTATTTACTTCTCACAAACAAGTTCATTT
Source organism: Laticauda laticaudata (assembly GCA_004320025.1). Lineage (NCBI taxonomy): Eukaryota > Metazoa > Chordata > Lepidosauria > Squamata > Elapidae > Laticauda > Laticauda laticaudata. Next base: position 4,193 of record BHFT01070409.1, read on the forward strand.
CATATGATGACAACAGTTATCTGTATGAAATTTCCAGTAGAGAGACAGTAGAATTCTGTGTGCCAGATATCAAGGATGCCATCTTTAGGCTAATAATATTTTACACTTGATTAATTTGTCTAATAAAATATATTACATGGAGTTTTGTTCTGGTTATAGAGGTTTCTTTGTTAGTAGGTTATTTTTTCCCCTCTACAGGATTAATATTGTTGGATGTTGCGTAGGATTACTACTGATGAAAGGAATCAAGAAGAATTATGTGAAATATAGCCAAGAAGTGCTCTATAAAAGTTAAACGATAAAAAATATGTGATTAATACAGACTATACTGTATTAATCACATAAGATGTGCAATTTTTTCTGTCCTCCTGAAAGTTATAAAAGCAGAACAGGTGGGCTGAATTTTCAAAGGTACTTCTTTCATTGAAAAGGGTTAAATGAAAAAATTGCTTCAAGTGAAACAAAACAAAACAAAAACCTGACTTGATCCTATCTCAGGAAAGGATTTTTAAAAAGCATTTAATGGCTGTCTTCTGCTTTTTCTGCAGAGATCCTGAGAAAATCCCCCCAAAAAGTCTGTTGGAAAATTCACCACCCCATTTTCTTACCAATCGATCATTCTTTATTTGGGATCGCAGGATACCCTCTCCAGTTCCGTTCTCAGGGGGAGAGAGAGAGAGAGAGACTTTTGGTTTCATGCAAGGAAAGTAGCCAAAGCAGCAGAAGTCTTTTTCTCTCTCCCCCAAACTCTGCCAGAAATGAGTCTTTGTGAGACTTGTGCCGGCGCAGCCTCTTGGAGCAGGATGCCTTGCAAGGTCCCAAAGACTCATTTCTAGTGGAGTTTGTGGGAGAGAAAGAAATATTTCTGTTACTTTCCTTGCATGCAGCCAAAAGCAGAAACAGCAGAGACCCTGGGAAAATCTCCCAAAAAGTCTGCAGGAAAATTTCCTACCCATTTTCCTACCGATCAATCGTTCTTTATTTGGGATCACAGGATACTCTCTCTCTCTCTCTCCCTCCCTCCCTCCCTCCCTTCTTCTTCTCTCTCTCTCTCCCTCTCCCCTCTCTCTCTCTTTCTTTCTCTCTCTCTCTCTCCCTGAGAACGGAACTGAAAAGCGGGTTAGTGAAAGAATATGGCTGGCTTGGAAGTATTGGGGGAGGTGAGGAACCTCTGTGTTTGTGTGTGTGTGTGTGAGAGAGAGAACATCACTGTCAGCCCTCCGAAGTTAGATCGGATCTCTCTCTCTCTCTCCCCCAGTGTCATTGGTGGAACTTCAGTGCTTGGCTGGTGGGGAGCCAGGCAAGGAGTGTTGCTTGCTCTTTTTGGCCGCAAAAGAAGCGGCCTGGGGGTGAGGTGAGGCATGCATGGAAAATAGTAGGACATCCTTCAAAAAGACAGCCTAACTGTTTTTTGGGGGGGTCAAAAGAAAATAAGGCCCTGCCTTATTTTCTAAGTAACATGGTAGATGATAAGACCCACAGCAGGGGAGGGAAATCTGACCCGGGGTGGCTTGCTGACGGTGGGAAAGTTGGTCCCATATTCCAGAGCTGCAGTGGTCACAGGACTGGCCCTTTGGTCATCCTGGAGCAGCTCTGGGATGACCAAAGGGCCAGTCTTGTGACTACTGCAGCTCTGGAATATGGGACCAACTTTTCCACCAATGTCAGTAAGCCACTGTCAGTCAAAATTCATATTAGTGGTCCAAGGGATTTAAAATTATGAGTTTAGTGGTCCCTGAGGTCCAAAAGTTTGGTGACCCCTGCTCTAAGAAGTCTTAGGGCCATAAGTGAAATACTGTAGGATGACAGTTGTATCCCCTGGATTTAAGTGAATGAAATAAGTTTGCACATACAGGTATGGCTAATTTGTTGATTTGTCTGATAAGTCACTTGGCTTGCAGTGATAAAAACTTGAATAATTGTAGATGGACTAATGGTACAGTAAACTTTCAATTTGTAATTTGCATTTACAATGAGTAAGAATACCTTACTGGTTTCTTCTTAAATACCTTGAAGCCTTTGCCTTGAGACTATTTCATTAATTATCAGCTCAATAGTCTCTAATGGCACTAAATCCTCCTGAATTGTTATCGTAAAGTTATAACTCACCATTGTCAAATCTTTGGGAAATTGATTGTACATTGTGACAGGTGTGACAGGCTCTACAGAGTGTCAAATTATTTTAAACAAATATGAAATAAAAGGTAGCCATAAACAAATCTGTAATAAGAGGTCATCAGTAATGCTCTATTTTCCTTAGTTATTTGGGGTGTCAATAGTTATACTGTTAATGCTAATAGCATCCTTTCTTGTAAAAAAATATTCTTCCAAGGTCAGTATTGAATGAACCATTGCATTTTCTATTTCTGGCTTGAGGGCTTCAGTGGGGCTTGTACAAGAGAAGTCTACTTCAGATCAGATTCATTATTGGATTGTTGCAGCCTAGAAATTGGGGATACCTGGTTCTGTAGCACAAATTGTGAAGCAGTGGTCATCTAGCTTTTTAATTACATCCCTCTCTTTCGGCCTTGACAGAACTAGGCTATAGAATAAGTAATTCATATATTAACAAGTTGAGATTAATAATATCTTGTTATTATGCCACATAACAGATCAGATTCATATCATGGATTCTTATGAGATATAACAGTCCACTGTAATTACTTTAATAATTTCAGAATTAATAATAATATATAAAAGAGCTTCTAAAATCCAGATTAAAATAAATAAAAATATATCAAATGTCTTTAATACATATATTATGAGATAAATTTAACTGGAGGAGAGAGCTTAATAACTACTTGTGATTTAGCTATTGAATCAATACTAATTGAACTGACCTCAGAGAAAGTCAAAAGAGCTCAAAACTGCAGGCTGCCCAGCACCAAACCCTACACTTTTTTCAAAAACAAAACAAAAACCTTTTCATTTAAATGTTAGAATATTACATTACCAAAGAGACTGACACTAGATATAATTATTATTATATAATTAAATATAATTATTATTAATAGAATGAGCAAGAAATCAACGTATACACCGTAAACCACTCAGAGAGCCTTATGACCCACACTCTTACTGCTTTACATCAATGACTTATGTGACAAAATTAAAGCAGCTGCGTCCTTTTCACCAATGATGTAAAATTATTTAATGCCACCAACAATGCTGCTCTCCTGCAAAGCAACCTTGACTGTGTCAGAATGGTTGCGCAATTGGCAACTTCAAATTTCAATCAACAAATGCTCTTTCCTACACATTGGCAAAAAAATCAGAACACCAAATACAAGTTCGGCGGAAACGATTTATAGATGACCCTCACTCTGTCAAGGACCTAGGAGTACTTACCTTAAATGATCTAAGCCCCAGAACTCACTGTAACAGCATTGCCAAAAAGGCTTTAAGAATTTTTAACCTTATTTCGTGAAGCTTCGTCTCCGGCAACATTGAACTGTTAATGAGGGCATACAAAACCTTTGCCAAACCAATTCTCGAATACAGCTTGTCCATCTGGAACCCACACTGTATATTGAACATTAACACAATTGAGCGGGTTCAGGGGTATTTCTCGAGAAAAGTATTCCACTCCTCCACTTATGCCTCCAGATTGTCCAGGCTTGAAATTTTGGGCTGGACAATCTGGAACTGTGCCACCTGTGGTCTGATCTAAGCATAGTTCACAAAATTGTCTGCTATAACTTCTTGCCTGTCAATGACTTCTTCAGCTTCAATCACAATAATACATGAGCAAACAACCAATACAAACTCAAGGTAAACCACTCCAAACTTGATTGCAGAAAATACGACTTAAGCAACAGAGTGGTCAACACTTGGAATGCCTTACTGGACTTCATTATTATAGCCTCAACCCCTCACAGCTTCAACCTCAAACTGTTTACTGTGGAGCTCACCTCATTCTTAAGAGGTCCTTAAAGTGCCCCAGCATGCCTGCTGTCCCTGTCTTACTGTCTCCATTTATCTTATTTACTTCCTTTGTTCTTGTTTATGTTCATACATATACTTGTTATCTTGTACAAGTCTGACAAACAAACAAATATATTACACCATTTGAGTATATAAAAATAGTTAAAGTAATTTTAGAGTAAAAATTAGGACAATTTTAAAAAAGGGATAAAATAGTGTGTATGATCTACTCTACACAAATCAGTAAACCAGTCATAGTGATTATTAAAATTTGTATCACATAAATCAATCCAGGGTAAAGAGCAGAAAGACCCACTGATTAATTTACTGGATTATAAGGACAAATAACTACTTAAAGATAAACTTCAATTCATAATCTTTCCTTATAGCAACATAGAATTATAACAAACGAATATTTAATTGGAACTAGAAATTTAAATTAAATAAATAAATAAACTTAAATTAAATAAAAACAGCCCAGACACAAATAATTACAACAGAAAAACCTGAAAAAACTTCAAAAGAACTTGAAGCGGATCGAAAATATAAGGTACCAGCTCGATACCTGTGCTCCACAAAACTATGTGGTCGGGCTTAGTTTTGGGGGAAGAAAATTGGGGAGGGGGAAATACTAATGCTCTGATGGTCATTTTGAAAAATCCTTTCTTAGTGAGCACCTAGAAGCCAAGAGGACCTAGCTGCCAAATTTCAAGTTTGTAGATTTTGTAATGATGTGTGAATGGTATTTTGCTTATTTTTTACTTTCAAGAAATTTGAAAAAATATTACTGCTGTGGGATAATATTAGCTTTTTCTTTTAAAAAAATTCATTAAGCACCTTTCTAAGTTGCTGAACTTCCTTAGTTTGCAATTTGGGGAAAATGCCTGTTTTTCTACTCAATCTCAATCTCAAGTTAGTTTCCATATCGAACCAATTTTCTTTGTTTCCTTCCTTCCAACTTTCTATGCTTCTTACAGAATTCTCATCTCATATGCTAGCAGGAGTAAAAGAGAAATTATGTTACACTGAAAGATAATATAAGCCTTCAGAAAAACAACTACAGAAGCATGCACAGACACCCCACAACTAGAATACTGTATAATGTTCTCAATGATGCCCAATTTATCAGTGTTACTAAAGTCTTTAGAGTAATCACTATATTGAAATTGATTAGGATCTATTTGTTTCTTGTTTTGCTTGATAGAAAATCAGAATAGATAAAAATATCCAAATCAACAGCCTGACAGTATTGATTGTTCTTAAGGTGTACCTGCAGGAGTTTCCATCTTCCATTCAGGTCTTCTAGCTGGTTGAGCATATATGGAGAAAGTGGAATCTCAGATGAGGTAAACTGATGAGCTAAGCCATTAACATTGTTCAGGTTCTCTCTAAGAGGTGTAATTTCTCCTTGGTAGACCTGTGTAAAGTAACAATATAAAGTTAGGTTGATATACATGAAATAAAAAAAAATTATGTAAAACAAAACATAAAAAAGGGTGAGGTAATTTGGTGCTCTCTGAGCTTGGTTATTTTCTTGCAGTCATTTACTATTTACCATTTATCATTACCCAAATTAGGTAACGTCATCAATGCAAGAAAACAACCAAGCTGAGAGAGCATCAAGAACTCCTCATTTCAACCCTGAGCTACAAATATTCTCCTTTATTGAAACCATAAAACCCTATGGTTTCTGCAAATTAGGATTAGAATCAAGGGTGGGATTCAAATTTTTTAACAACTGGTTCTGTGGGCATGGCTAGATAGGCGTAGCTATATGGGCATGACTTCTTCTGTAACCCCCCATTTTTTTCTTCCTGAGCCTCCTGGGGAGGGCGTTATTGCTCCCAGAAAGCAAAAAATGGAGACTGGAGGGGTGTGCAGCACCACCCCCCCATGCTCCATCTTTGGGCCCCCGGGCCTCAGGGAAGCTTCCTGGAGAGGTGTTTTTGCTCCCAGAAAGGTTCCCTGGGACCCAGGAAGGCAAAAAACAGAGCCTGGAAGGGGGGCGGGCGCACAGCACACACCATCACACTCTATTTTTGGGCCTCCTGGGCCTTAGGGAAGCCTCCTGGGGGGGCATTTTTGCAGCACCCCCACTCCTTTTTACCTCCTGGGCCTCAGGGAAGCCTCCTGGGTGAAGCAATAAGACAGTGAGGGGGATATCAGCACAGTGGATCATTAGAAGAGCTGATAATTGGGAGGGGAAGAAAAAAAGAAATACCTTAAGGAGTTACTAGGCAGAGGAGAATGCAGTCAGCGATGTCAGGCATGTGTGTGATGTTGCGCATGCACGCTAAGGACTGACTGGGCAGGGAGAGGAGGAGCAGACAGAGAGGGGTGGTTCTCTGAACTGCACAGAATGATAACAATCAATTCTATAGAACCAGTCCGAACCAGTAGAATCCCACCTCTGGTTAGAATACAGAGTCAGTTTTTGGACACAGAATACAAAAACATTTTTTGTATTCCTTTTTTTTTTTTTTTAAAGAATTTTATTA
>BHFT01070415.1:0-10969 GCA_004320025.1 Laticauda laticaudata
TGGGGGCAAAGTTGGAGCTAATAAAGGGACTCCTACTGATTATCTGACTGTGTTGCCTTTGTGCCATGCCCCGGGGCATCACAGATATTCTTGTTATGAGATCCATCATGAGCTCTCAATTTTTGTAAAATCAAAGTTATCCTGAAAACAGGAATGGGAACTCAGGATGACCACAATGCTTTCTGCCCAAGTCATGTTCCTAAACTTCTCCCAAAGCTTTCGACAAAGTAGAGAAGTGGTAAGATGTTCTGGAACTTGAAATGAAATGCTGTTTCATCATAACTCTTTTGCTCTGTGTCTATTCTTGTGATTTGTCTCCCTCACCCAGCTGAAAGGACCCGAGGCTACTTGGATGGATGTGAAGGCCTGTGTGACCTCTTCAGCTGATCAAAGCCAAGTCCTTGTCGAGGGAGAGATGGATAATCCAAATGAGAAAGTGAAAATAACAGCCATCAGAGGAAAAGAGTGTCTTCAGTATTACATGGGATACTTGAAAGGTAGATTCGACAAAGCAGGCGTCTCCCCTCTTCTTGGATTTTCAAAATTTGCCTCTTCTGAAAGGAGTTACTACAGAAATTTCCCTTCCTTCCTTCCTTCCTGCCTGCCTGCCTGCCTGCCTGCCTGCCTCTTTTTCCTTCCTTCCTTCCTCTTACCTTTTCCTTCTTGCCTCCTTTTGTCTATCTCCTTCCTTCATTCCTTTCTTGCCTTTTCCTCCCTGCCTCTTTTTCCTTCCTTCCTTCCTTCCTTCCTTCCTTCCTTCTTTCCTCTTGCTTTCCTTCCTGTCTCCTTTTGTCTATCTCCTTCCTTCCTTGCTTGCTTTTTCCTTCCTGCCTCCCTGCCCATTTTTTCTTCCTTCCTTCCTTCCTTCCTTCCTTCCTTCCTTCCTTCCTTTCTCCCTCCCTCCCTTCTTCTTTCACCTTACTGCCTTCCTCTCTTTCTCATAGGAAATTCCGAGGATGCACTAGAATTTTCAGCTTGTATGAATGGTCAAAAACATACTGCATTCAATGCCCGTCTGGTTGTAAACAGACATGAGGAAATGGGACATCTCACCATGCAAGCATCTAACCAAAGTCTGAATCTGAAGGCCCATGGCTGTTGGGATCTTGTCATGAAGACTGAGGTGAGAGGCCATTTAGCACACAAGGAGCTAGTCTCTCTCTCCCTCTCTCTCTCTCTCATTCAAATTCATAAAACACCAAACCAATAAACAAACTTCGTTTAAAAAATAAATAAACATAAGAAGTTGTAGAGATGCAACTACAGTATTAGGTTGGTAAACTGACCTGGTTAACCATTTGGACCAACACTATAATTGTGCTGGAGCCCCAATTCAGGAAAATCCCTGGATGAAGGACTCTCTCAAGCAAATTAATCTTTAATTGTGGTAGTTAGATACAATTAAATTGAATTTGACTCTTCGTGACTGTACGGTATATCCATTTTTTGTCACTTTGATCAATCTTTAGTTGTAACTCATAATCTTTTGATGAACCTTCCAGATATCTCCTTAATTTTATTCAGTGTCTTCTCATTCCTCCAGTTCCTTCAGCCTTGCCAAGGATAGTTATTTTTTTAATCCATCTGCTTTACATGCTCAAAATATATCAATGTCTGCTAACCGGTCTTTATCTCATAAGTCAACCTTTATTTGTTCAGGACTAATTAATTACTTCTTGCAGTCCAAGACAAATCTATAATTTTAAGACATTTATCTTCTTTCTTTCTCGGTGTCCAACTGTTTCAGTTTTTAGCTTTAGCACCAGAACGACCATTAACTACCATGATATTTATTGTTATTGAAATGTCCTGATCAATGTTTATTCCAAATCAGATCAACCTGTTGTCTCAATTTGACTCCAGAGATATGTGTTCTGCTCTGCTTCTTCAGCTAATAAACTATATTAACTACCCTAAGCGTCTTTCCGGTTCTTACAGTCAAAACTGGGTGAGATTACATCTGATCTCCAGCGCAGACTGGTGGAAAAAATAAAAAAATTGGAGGAACATATTCAGGATTTCAGAAAATCGGTAAGATTTTAGTAGGGATTGTGTATACATGTGAATCTCATTTTTCAGCACCAGATTTTATAGTTTAATCTTTCGTTCAAAGAGATAAGCTTATTTCCAAAGAAAACTCTGGATTCCATTCTGATTTTCTAACGACACTTTGAATCCTGGATCAAATTGAGATTTATTTTCTTGGAAAGAAAAATTATGCTGCTCCCTGATGTCTATCAATTTCAGATATCTACTTCCTTTTAAAAATAATAATAATAATTTGAGGTAGTTCTAATGACTATGCTAGTTGCAAAGGACTGGTCATACATCAGTTTTTTTCAGTGCCATTGTAATCTGGAATGGTCACTAAACAAGTGCTTGTAAATCAAAGACCACCTGTAAAAGGATCCTTAACCATTTTAAATTCAGGGATGCCGATAACCTAGTGAACATGAAAGAATGGATTTGGGAACACACTCAAATTCACAGGCATTGTTTTGAGTGTGAGAGAGACATAGAAAGCCAGAATAACAGAGTTAGAAGGGACCTTCGAGGTCTTCTAGTCCAACCCCCTGCCTAGGCAGGAAACCCTACACCATTTCAGACAAATGGTTATCCCACATCTTTTAAAAACTTTCAGTGTTGGAGCAGTCAGAATTTCTGAAGGCAAGTTGTTCCACTGATTCATTGTTCTCACTGTCAGGAAATTTCCCCTTAGTTTTAAGTTGCTTCTCTCCTTGATTCGTTTCCACCCGTTGCTTCTTGTCCTGATTTCAGGTAGCTTGATTCCCTCTTCTTTGTGGCAGCTCCTGAGATATTAGAACACTGCAAGATCCAATTAACTTTTTTCCCCTTCAATATGGTTTGTACTATAGATCCAGCACATTGGATTTCTGTATGATGCTGTTGGCTGGTCTTTGGAAGTCTCCCAAGAAATGCTACAACTCCTCCACCATGGGATGAGCAATGCTGCTCAGATGTGGGAGCAGAGTGGATTTAAGCAACTCCTACGGGATCACCTCCCCATGTACCTGAGGAGGCTTCAAAACATCCTGCAACAAGTCCAGCTGGAGCTGCAAAGTAAGCACAGATGGGCAAAAGAAGGATGTAAACTACAGAGGGAACAGCAGCCTTGAAGGACAGGAAGAAGGCAATGATCAGATAAAAGAGGCTTCTTCCCTATTTGATACAAAGATAAATGGGGAGGGGGAGAGAAACATAGGCAGATTGGCAAGAAATCTATTTATGTATTATTATTTATTAAATTGTTGTCCCACCTTTATTACTTTATAGGTAACTCATGGTTATAAATATAAATGAGCCACAGTGGTGCAGTAGTTAGAGTGCAATACTTGCAGGCTACTTCTGCTGGCTGCCAGCTGCCTGCAATTTGGCAGTTCGTAAAACGAGGACCCAGATTGTCGCGGGCAAGAGGCTGACTCTGTAAACCACTTAGAGAGGGCCATAAAGCACTGTGAAGTGGTATATAAGTCTAAGTGCTCTTGCTGTTGCTCTTCCTTCCTTCCTTCCTTCCTTCCTTCCTTCCTTCCTTCCTTCCTTCCTTCCTTCCTTCCTTCCTTCCATAGTGTGCAGTGGGTAGAATGCAGTATTGCAGACTAAGTCTGCCCACAGCCAGGAGTTCGATCAGCCTTCCAGCCTTCCAAGATTGGTAAAATGAGGACCCAAATTGTTGGGGGAAAGATGCTGACTATGTAAACTGCTTAGAAAGGGCTGTAAAGCACTGTAAAGTGGGATATAAGTCTAAGTGCTATTGTTATTGCTATAAATAATGCTCTTTCCACCTATTTTCCCCACAACCACAACATGAGTTGAATTGGATTGAGAAAGACTGGTCCAAAGTCATCGAGCCAGCTTGATGACTAAGGCGAGACTACAACTCACAGTCTTCTGGTTTCCAAGCCAGCATTTTAACCACTACATCAATCTGGCTATACCACTGTTCCTAAAGCTTTGCAATAAAAGTAGTCTTGACTTGATAAATTGGATTTCAAGTCTGGTCTACCTTTAAGAGCTGACAAATGGTGAGACACACCAAGCGAAAACAGAATACATTGATGAATAATCTGTCAAACATGCCACTATATGTTCCTCCCAGACTTGAATTCTTGGTGGGAGAGATGCTAAGGACAGCCTAGATTTTCAAAAAATGAAAAAAATGTGTTGATGTAAGAACTGAATAAAGATCCAGGAGCCCATTATGTCAACAGCCATCTGAAAATGTTTCTATTATCAATGCTGAAAATTGTCTACTTGCTGGTTTATAGAAAGGCTGTTAGAAAATCAGAACATCCCTATGGAAATATAAATAGGGATATAATTTAAACTCAGAATAATATAATTGCTGGAGTTCTTCTAATCTCATCTCGTTCATGTCAATAAATCTTGCTTAAGAAAATACTATGGGGATTGTCCTGGGAAAGAATTACTTGGATTTTAGCAGATGTGAAGGACTCTGGTCGTTGAATTCTTGGCAACTGCCTAATCCCAACTCCCAGTCCATGGATTGGCACCGGGATGCAGCTGCCAGAAACTGGGTCACACAAACAAGCAAAACCCCATTCGCGGATACAGGTACTACACAAAACCATGCCCCATTTGATCCACAAAATAACCTTTCTCCACGGAATCCCTGTTTGAATCTGAATCTGAGAGGGAAGACGAACAGCTGACAAAGAGCAGGAGAGTGGCTCCATTGTCTATGGAGGAAACTGGGGAAGGGCAAAGTCAGGCTGGGCAGAGCAGGGAAGAGGTAGAACAAGGGAGAAGGGGTTCAGAGGAAGACCAAAGCCCACCCCTTGGCACACAGGGAAGAATGCAGAAGAGAGCAACGTGGGTTGCACGGCTTATGAGGAAGAAAAGGACCCTGATTCCCTTCACAAAGCATACCTGAGGATAGAGTTTAAATGAGAAGCAGTTGGGAGGGGTGTTTGTTGGGAACAAATGCTGAATTCATCTAGTGTTGTGAGTTTTAGCCTGCATTCCTAGCATTCTTCCTGCCTGTGTGAATTATTGCCGTGCTTCTGTGTGCTTATCTTGCCTTGCTGGAATTATTGGACTCATTATCTTGCCCTGCTGGAGTGATTGATTGCAGTCATTCTGCTTATAGTATTTGAACTGGAGTATCTGCAGCCAGAGGCTGTTGCAGGTTTGTGGGAGAGTTTTTCTCCAGGCCGGAGAGTAAATGGAATGTTGGAAGCAAAGTTGGGGCAAATAAAGGGTCTCATACTTGTTTTCTGGCTGTGTTGCCTTTGTGCCATGCCCTGGGTCATCACAGAACTGGTCCTTGGTGTCCCAAAGGTTAGGGGCCACTGGCCTAATAAAACTCCTTTCAAGATGATAGGACTTTATGGTAGAGCTTCATGAAAGACCCTTTTAATATTTTTGTTCTTACTATGTTGTTTTTAAAACATCTTACTCAAGAGCCACTAACAACCCTAAAAGATGCCTACTATGATGTGACTTTGAAATCTTTGGATGAAGTTTGGCAACAGAAGACCGATGCGTATCTCAAGAAACTTCAGGCACTGGTGCCGACAGTTGTGAAAGACGTGTGGCTGATGGAGCCTACCCAGGTTGCACTGAGAGCTCTCAAAACTGGTTTTGATATGGTTGGTATTGTACATTTTCTCTTGTACACAGTTCCTGGTAGGACTTTTCTTTTTTTTATAAACTTTATTGAATTTTTATTACATTAAAAACATAAAAATATATCACTCAATAACAGCTATTTGTGGTGTTTATCATATGACAATCATTTGTGCAATATTTACAGAAGTTAATTTGTGCATAATTATATTCTTATTCTATCTATATTCTATATTTAATAATTACCTATCCTTAATCTGTCTCCAATCTACCCAGCTATACCATTGTTCCCATACCTTATAAAATATTGACGTTTCCTTACCTTTAAAATCAGCGTTAGTTTTTCCATTTCAGCATAATTCATAACTTTTTGTATAACCAGTTCCTCTACAGGTGTATATGGCTGTTTCCAACATTGGGCAAAGGTGATCGAGCCTCTGGGCAGGACCACCACATATGATAATATGTTCCCTCTTTTTTTTCACATTTCCAACATATAGGGGTATGACTTTTCTTAACAGGCTGCATAGATGTTGCTTTCATTCTCCCAAAGAGAACACTGAGGCTGCTGTTATAAAAATAGTCCAATAAAAGAGGAACACAGACAATCCACAAGCAATAAATCTTACTTTAAGATCAGAGGTTTATTTCATTGGCAATTTGGAACACGAAAAGCCATCATTACATTACTTATATCAATAACCCATTGCAATGAGGTCCAGAGACAGTAGCTAACACCCAAAAGGGATTTACCCTCCTCTTTTATCCCCTTCTTCTTCTGAAACCCATCCAGGTATGTAATCTTACTGGATGTACTTCCCTCAAACTGTCCATCAATTAACACCCACTTGTAGGTATATATGCCAGTTCGCTTACAATCTGCTACTTTCAGTTCCCTTTTTTCTCAGTGTCCCAGATACTCTTGATCCAAAATAGCTCTGATTGTCTTGCAATTATGTGTTTGCTTTGCTTGCAAAATGAGCTCAGACTATGCTTTAATATATTGTTAATTTGAGGCCTCCAATTAGGCAGAGCTTTAAAGCCTACTTGTCCTTTTCTCTCAGTGCATACTTCCATGTGCTTGTTGGTAGGATCTTGTGAGTAAAATCTCCCACTTCCTGTTATATATGGCTTTCCACAAATAAAATGAAACCAGTTTCCTGACAGCTGTTTTACTTGTAAACCATGGAGAGTTGCACGGCTGCGCTGAATTAAAAAAATATAATATGTAGATAAGTATATGTTCATTTGACATTTAATGCTTCTGTTTTAATAATAAAATCTAAAGTTGATTATTATTTCATCATGATAACAGGCAACCCAACAAATACTAAACTGGGCAGAAGCCAAATTATCCCGAATATTCAGCAGGCTCCAAAAATCTATATCGAATCTGTACAGATTCTCACCCAGGTAGCATACACTTTTTGTTCTCTTTTATGACTTCTTGTTACATGGCTGTCTCCTTTATTTCTTCCTCCAGTTGTGTCTCAACTGTGGTTGTGTGTCTAGGACTACCTTCACTTTACTCTAACAGATAGTCCTCAACTTACTGTTATTTATTTAGCAACCATTCAAAGTTACTACAGTACTGAAAAAAGGAACTTATGGCCATTTTTCATACTTACAGCCATTGCCGCATCCCCACAGTCACATGATCAAAATTCAGACATTTGACAACTGGCTCATGTGACCCCCCTTTGGCAACCTTCTGATGAGCAAAGTCAATGGGGAAGCTGGATTTACTTTAAAAACCGTGTTACTGATTTGACAACTGCAGGGATTGACTTAACACTGCAGCAAGAAAGGGCAAAAATGGGGGAAAATTAACTTAACAACTGTCTTGCTTAGTAACGGAATTAAGGGTTCAATTGCGGTGGCTAAGATGCTGAGCTTGTCGATCAGAAAAGGTCAGCAGTTCGGCGGTTCGAATCCTTAGTGCCGTGTGACGGAGTGAGCTCCCATTACTTGTCCCAGCTTCTGCCAACCGAGCAGTTCGAAAGCAGGTAAAAAATGCAAGTAGAAAAATCGGGACCACTTTGGTGGGAAGGGAACAGTGTTCCTCCGTGCGCCTTCAAAGGCATTTAGTTCTGCAGGCCACATGACCACGGAGATGTCTTCGGACAGCGCTGGCTCTTCAGCTTTGTAAGGGAGACAAGCACCGCCCCCAGATCCGGAAACTACTAGCACAGATGTGCGAGGGGAACTCTTTACCTTTACTGTGGTTCTAAGTTGAGTTCTGCAGGCTCTTGAGTTTTATGGATGCACGATCATGTCATTGGAATTTGGAAGCTTGGCAATTGGCTCCTATTTATGACAGTTGCACCGTGATCATGGGATCACTGTTTGCGACCTTCTGACATGCAAAATCAAGGGGAAATCCGGATTAACTTTACAATCGCTTTGCTAATTTAACAACTGTGGTGAGTCACTTTACAACTGTGGCAAGAAAGGTCGTAAAATGGAGCCAAGCTCACTTAAGAACTGTCTCATTTAGCAACAGTATTATGGGCTCTGTTGTGGTTGTAAGTCAAGGACTATCTATCATGAGTTCTGCAAGATCTTGAGTTTTATGGATGCATTTCCAAAGCTGCTTTAAATCAATAAGTCATCCATGTTGATGCCTTGCAGGAACTGTTCTGTGGCACTGAGTTTGCCTGTCATGCCCAAAGGAGGAGCCACATTAGATATGATCAACCTTACAAACCACATCATTGAAGAGAAAATCGTGAAGCCCCTTCGAGGCCTCTATCACATCAATCTGGCTGCAGAATACTATAAATTCAAGCGAGCCATCATGGAGAGCCCTTTTGAGCGTAAGTTCTTGGTGGCACTTTTCATTTTGATCCCTCTGCTTCTTTTACAGCTCTTGAAAGATGAGGAGGAGGGATCTAGTGTTTGTTGGTTGGTTTGTGTCAGCATTCCAAGTAACAACCTCCAAATTAAAAGATTCCCGAAGACTGTCATCTTCTAAAAGATCCATTGTATTAGAGATGTCATATTGGCATATCTGAGGAAATCCCAAATCTGAGATATCTGGGTTTTTTCCTCAGCCCAAAGAGAATCCAAAATCTAGCCCCTGCACCCAATAGTCTATCACATGGTCTAATCATCACCTCATACCAACTGGAGACTATCCTGAGTCACTCCCTTCCAGATGCAGAGCAACATGTGCTTGACTCTCTGAGAAAGGAATGTTGTTGTGGCTAATTTTCCACCACTCCTTGAAGTCCCCGTCCCAAATTCCTAGGCATTGAATGTGGCAGCCCAGAAGCCTCCAAGAATAATGGCTTCCAAGCTGACAGTTTGTTTGTTTGCTTGCTTGCTTGTTTGTTTGCAACATAGTGGTTGTGTGTTTCCCCCCAATGAAGAGGTCTTCCTCCCCACAAAACGGCCCCTACAAGACCAATAAGTAATTCAGGGGAGTCTAACCTTGGCTACTTTTAGGCCTATAGACTTTCTATTCTGGGAGTTGAGGTCCACAGGTCTTAAAATGGCCAAGATTGGACACCCCTGCTCTAAATTATAAACTCTTTCATTCCATAGTTGAGGGATGAGGGCAGCTAGATGGCTTCTAGATCATGAAGACCTGTCTGAAAGACTGTTCGGGTAGAATCTTATTTCAATGCCATATTCCAGAATAATATTAGGGTTTAGTTGGGATGGCCCAACGTCTGAACTTTTTCTGACAAAACAGCCATGCTGACTGGGAAATTCTGAGAGTTGAAGTCCACAGGTCTTAAAATGGCCAAGATTGGACACGCCTGCAGTAACTGCATGATGTTATGTTTGGACTCCACCCAGATCAAGCTTTGTTGATGGGTACCAAGCACCTATGGACATTTGATGGGAAAGTATACAGCTTGACCTCCAACTGCAGTTTGCTGCTGGCCAAAGATTTTTCCCAGGATGCCTTTACTGTCATCCTAAACCAGAGCATTGGTGCAGACAGGTCTCTATACATCAACATGAAGAAAAGAGTTGTCATCATTTACCCTGCACTGAAGGTAAAAATTGGAATTTCAGTTAAAGTTTGAGTTGTTATCAATCCAGACAAAAGCAGAATGGATGGAGGGAGATGCTAAGGTTAATTAATGGTGCATTTAAGCTCCCCCCCCTCATTTTTTGCTATTTACAACCAGGTGATAGGTATTTCAACTATCTGTCCTTCCCCATTTTGGATAATGGCATAACAACAAATCCCAAGGCACTAAACCAAGAATTTGGGTTAGGGTTGGAAGCAGTGGTGGGATTCAAAAAAATTTTACTACCGGTTCTGTGGGTGTGCTTAGTAGGCGTGGCAGGGGAAGGATACTGCAAAATCCCCATTCCCTCCCCACCCCACTAACCTGCTTTCCAGCTCCGTTCTCCTGTGCAGGGCAACCAAAGGAGACACAGCTGATTAGATGGGACTTGGGAGGCAGGGCCAGTCAGAGGTAGGATTTGCCAGTTCTACGAACTATTCAAAATTTCCACTACTAGTTCTCCAAAACTGGTCAGAACCTGCTGAATACCATCTCTGGTTGGAAGGGACCTTGGAAGTCTTCTAGTCCAACCCCGTTTGAGCAGGAGACTCCATTTTGGACAATTGGCTATCCAATCTCTTCTTGGAAACCTCCCAGTAATGTAGCACCCACAGCTTCTATAGGCAAGGCATTCCATTAATCTGTTGATTAATTGTTCTCCCAATTTCTCCTTAGTTCTAGTTTGGATCTAGGTTGGATCACCTAAATCAACCCTAGATTGAGTTCAATTTAGGTTGGGAAAGAGACTCTGGCTACATACTCAGCTCTGATTTAAGAGTAACCTAAATCATCCACATATTTCTACTGGCTTGCGTTTACCCTCTTGTAAGCAATCTTCCCAAGCTGGATTTAAAAAAAAAAAAAAACTTGTTTTCAAATAGATCTACAAGCAATACAACACTTTGCTGTTGAAGGACTGCGGGAGTTTTGACGTCCCTCTCCAAGAAAATGACACCACAGTCCAGGTGGATACAAACCAGGTTGAAATGACTGCAGCCGATGGAGCCTTGGTTTTTTGTGACCTTCGTTACGATTTCTGTACTTTTACCTTGGATGGATGGCATCATGGTTTGTACAAAGCATTCAGATGTGACCAAAGTATTCACTTTAAGAATGAATGAATGTTCTTTCATGGAACATTAAAATAAGATAGAAGTATAGGGCATTCTCCAATTCTATCAAAGCTGCCTTTGTAATCTGCAGGGTATTCAGCGTTTTGCAGTGTTAATTCAGCTCCAGAAAAATAAACACGGATGGCTGGTGCTTCATTTAACATCTTTATAAACATAATAAGTAGATTTTACAAACCAGTTGTAGATTTCTCCAACATGGAGCAA
>BHFT01070418.1:0-55195 GCA_004320025.1 Laticauda laticaudata
CAGAGAGAGATCATCATTCGCGCTGAATATTTTGGACATCCAAAAGGACAATTTTCTTCAGTATGAGTGACAACTTTTCTAGCATGGAGATATTTCTTTTAATATTTCCTAAATGTCGACGGACCAAGCCAAAGAAATATTCAAGACCAGAGGTGGCAGTCGGTTTGCAGGCTTCGGTGGCGGCAGAAATCCGTGATCGTGCGCGTTCTGCTGCGTCAACCGCTTGGAGGTGCCCGCTGATCCAGCTGGATTGTTGGGGGCTAAATCATTACCCCTAGAGGTAACTTGAAGATAGGAGAGAAACTAGTGAGGGGTACCGGTGGGAATCAACAAACCCCTCCCCGTCAGCTGGCTTAACTCCCTTTTGCGTCCAAAAGTGGTGGAGACGGGCAGTCGTATGGCCCGCCACAAAGAAGCTTCATGCCATAGAATGTGCAAGGGAGGCAGCTGAGAAAGTGAAAGTTTTTGGCTAACCGGCTGACAGTAATATTTAAATACCCTGGATTTAAGGTTCGTATATTAAAAATTACTATTGTCCCTGAGAGAGTGGAAGACAGACAGGAAGCGCTGGTGGGTGAGAAATGAGAGAAAGTATATATATATATATGGAAATGATGTTTTTCTTCTCTCATCTCGTCTCGTAACTAGTGATAGAAGTAATGGAGAATCGGAAAAACCCATTTGCAGATCAAGTGTAATATTACGTTGGAAATTGAACTAAGGGGAACCATTAAAGATTTCTGAGCATTGAAAAAAAAAAAACCTAACTTTTTTTTTTGGCTATAAGTGGGAAGGGAGAGGAAAAAGAACTAACATTAAGAATTTTCTTGGAGGAGGCTGCTTGGAATTATAGATTAGAGCAAAATTGTAACAAAACTTCGAAAATATATATTTCACTGGAAGCTTTATAACTGGACTATAACGCCCAGGAAGAGAAATATAAACGAGAAAGTGCTAAATGAAACAGGACTGCGTGTTTTGGATTGCTTGGTTGACTTTGGGGACTTTTGGAAATTATTAATTTGAAAGACTAAAAATTATTTGGGTGTTTTATAAAAATTTTCTAGCAATGGGCACTAAATGTTGAATGACTGAAAATTGAATTAAAAAAGCTAAAAGAAGAGGACCAAAGAAGGAAGAGCTCTTCTTGGCGTCCGTTTTCCATTGAGAGAATGAGCTGATTTTATACACACTAGAAACTACAAGAAGCATAGAAGAGATTTGGGATAAGAAGAAGCCATCTTTAAATGACAACAATTTTAGCCAGTGGAAGAAAGGGAAAGAAGGAAAGAGAATGGAGATTTAAGACTTAAAAAAAAACCAAAAAAGGGAAAAATAAATGAAAACATTGATATACATGTTAGAAGAAGCAACAGAAAAGCATAAATACAGAAGAAGGTGGAGATCAAGAAGGTGGAGAATTAAAGAGACAAGGCCGGGTAAAAAGCAGGATTGGAGAAGAAGAGGACGGGAAAAGGGAAAGAGGTTACAAAGGTTTAAAACAAGAATGTAAAGAAACAAGATCTATTCAGAGATAGTGGGTAAAAATTATGATCTAAAAAAGAGATTTGCAAAGTACATAAGATTGTATTGTTGTATTTCTATTTGAAATAATCTTAGAAATTGGATTTACTAACTAGGCTTAATTTTTGTTGGATTATTGTTTTAACTATATTAATAAACTTATTATTCTCTTTTATTTATAATACAGTAAGCAGTTTCAGAATGTACTAAGCAGAAACCCGAATGAAAAATATATTTATTTTAAGTGTTAAATTTAGGGGAAAGATTTAAAGGTGTTATACTTTAATCTGTGATTTTTTACCCCCCGCCTACCGCTTTACCCCGCCCCGCCGCCCGACCACTCCCGACCGGCGAGCCACTCCCCCACCGCCCCAGGAGAATGTTGTTTGTTAAGAGAAAAGACAAATAGGAGAAATTGAACATGGAACAGACAAAAGATATACTGGGAGACAAGGGCGATAAAGGTAGGATTGGGAGAGGAAATAGAAGGGAAGAGAAGTACAAAGGTTTAAAACTCAAGATGTAAAGAAAACAAGATCTATTTTGTGATACTGGGTAAAATATGATTAGAAAACAAGAAAAGTAACACAAGATTGTATGTTGTAATTTATATTATGAAATAATGTTAGAAGAACGGATTATAATCATACAGCTTATATTTGAGCTCCTGAGAGATTGTTTTCAAGTTATATTATTAGACTTATTATCTTTTCCTATTTTATAATATACGTAAGTAACTTCAGAATGCATTTAAGTAGGATCATCAATGATATGAAGAAGGTAATTCTAGATGTTAAATTAAGAGGAAAGATTTAAGAGTAATCTGTGATTAACAGGAGAAATTTGTGTTTAATGAGAAATATAAATAAAAACTGAAATACCCGAACAGATAAAAGACTATACTAGGAGACAATGGGGTAAAGGTAGGATTGAGAGAAGAAAAGGAAGGGAAAGAGTTCAAAAGTTAATAAGAAACCAGTAAAGAAAAAGGATTTATTCAGAAAATATGTGGGGGTAAAAATATGAATTAAAAAAAGAGTTATCTGCAAAGTACATAAGATATATTGTTGTAATTTTACCTAGAAATAATGTTAGAAAAGCTGGATTTAATAATAGAGTTAATTGCTATGGATATTGTTATTTAATTATATGTATAGACGACTTATTCTCTTTTCTATTCTATAAGTAAGTAGGCTTTAGAATGTACTTAAAGTAGAATCAGAATGAAAAGGTATATATATATTATATAGTATATATATAGGGGAAAGATTTAAGGTGTCCATCTTCAATCAGATGATTTACAGAGAAATTTTAATGAGAAAAGTTAATAGATATTGAATAAGAACAGACAAAAGAAATATGCATAATTGATTTAAACTGAGATGAATAAATAAAATAGAATTAAGAGAGTGAAAACGAGGGGATGAGAAGCTACATAGGAATGTTGAATGGTAAATAAGATATGAAATTGGATAAAAGTAAGCATGAATTTATGAATTGAATGTCTTATAAAAAGATGTAACCCAGGACTAAGCAGCTTTTGTTTTGATGTTTTGTGTTTTGTTTGTGTATGTTTGTTTATTGAAAACTAATAAAAAAAATAAATAAAAAAGACCAGAGGTGGTATTCAGCAGGTTCTGACCAGTTCTGGAGAACCAGTAGCCAAAATTTTGAGTAGTTCAGAGAACCGGCAAATACAACTTCTGACTGGAGATTTTACAGTATCCTTCCCCTATCATGCCCATGCCCACAGAACCAGGAGTAAAAAAATTTGAATCCCACCACTGATCAAGACCATTGGAAAAATTAAATATATTAAAAGCTGGGGACTTTCTTAAAGTCCCCAGTTTTTCCCAGTATATTTTATTTTTCTTCAATGTTCAACTGCACTCTATGCAATTTTAAAAGTTGAATAGATCTGTATAAAAATGATAGAAATTTGATCTCTTGAAATATTGATTTCCCTAAAAGCACTTATAAATGTATATAATGACAGAAATCATTCACAAACAGTATTTGTGACTACATTTTTTACCATTCTGTTCTTAAAGTCTTGATTGGTGGTATGAGGACACAAGTAAAAATACTGTCACTGGTCCAAATTGTTCACCATATTCTGTAAGGTCCATCATCTAGATTTTTGAATATAAAGTAAACCCAAATAAGGTATCTGTAATCTATCAACTATTACTCTGAAATTGTGTTATTTCATCTTCCTGTTCTCAATGTTTTGACTTAAACAGCATCTCCAACCTGCTCTTCAAGTGAATATGTTTGCTCCAATGGAGGCTGTATCTCAGCATCTTTTAGATGCAATGGAGAACATGATTGTCCTGATGGTTCCGATGAAGTAAGACATTAAATATCTTAATCTGATCTAATGCTTTCTTTTACAAGTTTAGAAACTTGAATTTAAAATAACAATCCTGTGGAATAGCTTTTGACTCAGGAATTTATCCAGAAAACATAGATCCAGTAATTAGTAAAATTCTGTATTTCAATAATGAACATTAATGTTTTCATTGATATAAGAACAGTTGTGTTCTTTTGATGATAGTATCCAATTCTAAAATACTGTATATTAAAGACACACTTGGCTAATTGTTTTTAAAGACTTTTAAATCCTTTTTTTACAATTAAAAATTAGTTGGCAGGATTGCACATTTATTTATTTTATTATAACTGTACATAAATCCTTATTTTTATTTTTTTTAAATATTTATACTGAAATAATTTTATTTTGCCTATTGTTGTTTCCCAGTTACATGATTTTGTTCCCCCAAAATAATGTATTAATAAATAAAGGGAAATTGTGTGGCTGATTTTTTTGTGTATAAGAATCAATGGGCATTATCTCAGTGGTGCAAGGAATTGCACCTCTACATAAACTAGGGAGTTCATAGGTTATTTGATCTCTCCTTTCTAATTAATCTCCTGGATTTTCCTTAAATATACCCTAATCTTCAAAATGTATTCATTGAGAGTATAAGGAGATTTGGGAAGAGGGAAAAGAATAAGGTATTTTGATTGCCAATGAGCTTTTGAATATTGATTATTATTTACAGTTTAAAATTGTGAGTTTAGCATTTTATATTTGTGATGACCATAATCATATCAATAAAATACCAATGATTAAATTATTGAATTGGTTTTGCTGAATTCTAGTTGCTCCAGTTATACTTCCATTACCTTGATTGGTAATAATCACTGCTACATATGAATATATATTTATACAGATGCACTGTGTAACAGAATGTAAAGAAGACCAATTTCAATGTAAAAATAAAGCGTACTGTATACCTACCAGATGGCTTTGTGATGGAATTCAAGATTGTGTGGATAGCAGTGATGAACTAAATTGTGACAGAGGTGAGATTTCACCCCACCCCCCACCCCCTCTTTTCCTAGCTATTTTTACAGTTAGCTATTTGCTGAAAATGTATCCCATCTTTTGTCTAACCCAGGTTAGATGGGGATTCGCATCATTTTTTCTCCTACAACTCTGTGAAAAAGTAAATGGCATAAAGCCACCCAACAACATTTTCTATAGCTGTTGGTATACTTGTTTTTCTCTCGTACAAGTGCACCATATTAACCACTACGATGCATTATTCTGTCAGGATACAGCATATTTATTTTTGCAAGTCTATACAGGTTAGCCATTCTACCGAGTTAAATAGACCATTCTTTTGTGTTTCTCAAGTCAGATAAGTTTTGAAAGCATTTTAATTTTAGGAATTATCTACAAATACTGCAAATATATTATCCTTTCTGCACCAAAAAGGAATTTAAGAAACTATTTCATGTAAGTCAGGTTAATGTTTTTTCCTCTTTCTATACATTATGTGAAAATTTTGCACTCATTGATGTTAAAGTTACTTTTTATTATTACACACACACACACACACACACACAGTACAAATAAACAGTTATATTATTTCACTAATACCATTTTCATATAGAATAGAGATATAGATGTCTGATAATTGTAATTATAAAGTTTAAAATGCACTATTATAATTGGTGGTGTATATGTACATATATTCACAATCATAAATACACCCTACCAATATATGTACGTACAAAATACACAGTGTTCTTTTTAATTATAGCATTAATCCTTATATAAAGAATATAATTCACAAAGGATGTTTATAACTAATAAAGATCTGACATTTGATTTCTTAAATTCTTTTGTGTTTTTATTAATATAAATTATATTAACAAATTTCTATGATGTAAATGTAGACTTACGTCAATAAATTTGTATTACTTTATATTCAACATTCTTTTTTCTTCAGTATTAATATTTTAATTGCTGATTAAAAACAAGCACATTACAGATAGTCCTTGATTTATAACCATTTGTTTAGTGACTGTTCAAAGTTACAGTGACAGTGAAAAAAGTGACATGACCATTTTTCACATTTACGGCTGTTGTAGCACCCTCCCTTTCACATGAAGAAAATTTGAACACTTGGCAATTGGTTCATATTTATAACAGTGGCAATGTCCTGGGATCATGTGATCACATTTTGCAAACTTCTGACAAGCAAAGTCAACAAGGAAGTCAGATTGACCAAGTTACTAACTTAACAACTGCAGTGATTCACTTAACAACTGATGCTAAAAAGGTTGCAAAATGGGGCAAATTCACACAACAACTGTCTCGCTTTGCAACATAAATTTGGGGCTCAGTTGTGGTCATAAGTTGAGAACCACCTAGAAGAACTAGAGAAATCATACAGATCCAGAAATAGATGAAATGTCATTTTGAATTTTCATTTTTAGTATTGGAGTGATTTTAGTGAAAATGTTTAATGGTGGGGATATCAGAATTATTCTTACCTTCCTTTATGGAAAGAGTTACTAACAGACATTAGTAGTAAATATTTATTTTCCCCTCTTGATGTTTAAAGTAGTTAAGATAGCACTTTGCTGCTATTCCTAGAATTTGTTGCACCATCTCCAGAGCTATTCTCAGTGATTATCAGATAGTGGCTACTTTTCTAGCAATGGGAAGTTTTGCAGAGTTTGTCAGGTGCCACCTTATAAATACTGAGAATTCTGTATGTACAGAAAATTCTACTGATGCAAGCCTTGCAATAAGCAGCAGGAACAAGAAAAGCAACATTTTAAGTGACATCCAACATTGTGTAACATATTTTTGGTACCACATTGGGATTGTCCTTTTCTTTTTTACCCCAGCAGCAAAATATTTTGACCCAGGTTTCAAAGGATACAGGAAACTTCAGGAAGAAAGGAATATCATTATCTTCCCTTTCATTGTGGGATGCTTTCTTCTTCTATATAAATTTAAAGTGAAGCTGAGCTACTGACAAAAACAATAAATAAAAATATCCATAACAAGCTGCAAATAAATATTCACAATTCAACTTCAAAATATTAATAATAATACAACTATCAGGGATTACTACCAACATTAATAATACTTGCTGCTCTTTATTTTAATTTTTGTAATGCTTGCAGTTGTTAATAAAAACTAATAATCTACCTTAATTCTGTTCATTGTACACAGCTGCTTGTTGAGATTGGTGGATAGATACAGGGATGGGACAAAACGTCACAAAATGGGCCTGTTTCCACTTTCAGGTGGGCCTCCAGAGCCCATGGGAGGCAGTTTTTGCCCTCCCAGAGGCCTGGGGGAAACTTCTGGACCCTTGGGAGGGTGAAAAAGGCCTCCACCGGGCTCTGGACGCTCAGTGGAAGCCAGAAACAGGAAGTTCCAGTAGGCCATGCCCACCATGGCCACGCCAACCCAGCAACTAGGCAGCAAACTGGTTGCTGGGTTTTTTTGAATCCCACCCCTGGATAGACAGACAGACAGACAGACAGACAGACAGACAGACAGACAGACAGACATTATCTAAATACCTTCCAAAAGAACCAAATTTTCAACAACTTCCTAAATATTAAGTTTGGTCATCTTCCAGGCCAGTTGATTTGATGGGAGAGGAGCTCCAATAGAAAATGCTTGCTGAATCCCTCATGTTACACCCACCCCTTTTAAATCTACTTCAGATTTTCAAAATAGTATGCAAGAAGGTTTTCATCATAGTGTTAATCAAAGACCTAGTTTCTTAGTTATATATATTTCACCTGCATTTGGTTTTTAAAGTGCAGATGAAATAACACATCCTATTTTATCTAGCACATACTGGTTTCATTGCAAGTGAACTGTTTGTCATCTGTTTCTACTGTGAAAAACATTATTAACAGATTATTTGAATTTTCTCTGAAAAGTAGGTAAATATAAAATATGTACAGAAAATGTTGGGCAAGGAAGAGTGATTACACTTGAATTTGTATTCAGTGTAGATTATTCAATAATCTGATTACTTCAATACAAATATAAATGATGCATTTGCATTATTTATGCATACTTCATTTAATAAAGGAAACTGGTTTAGGATTTTTACTATAATAGATAACAAGATTTAATATCTTAGATCTAAAAATGTTATAACAATTTTTTTCAAAAATATATTTCTATAGGTGTCTAGATTGAATGTATTGTTAATTATTTTAATTTCAGCTGACAATTTATATGAAGGGCATACATTTTTTCATACTTAGCATTTCAGTAGCCTGATACTATAAATAGCAATATTAAAGCAGTACATTATTGTGCCTGATATTAGGGGTAATGAAAACATTCTTCAGACAACATTTTAGAAATATAATAAAATACATTTACTGCAAATTTAAAATGTTCAGGTTCAGAATAAAATTTATATGAAGGAAAGTTTACTGTACTGGCCCTTTCCCAAGTTTCCAAGAACAAATTAATTCTATAAATTTATAGAATCAGGTTTTATATAAAGAAGAAATGCTTCATTTAGCACAATAAAGCTTCTATGCTACATTCAATTTTATGTTTATGACTTTCTACATATGGTTGCATTTCCTTTTGCTTTCTCTTCTACTGCTTTATATTTGCCTCTTATCATAGAAAATGTCAATAGTTTTGTTCCAAATGTTGTAGAATTTTGCAGTGGAACATTAAGATGTATTGGCATGAAACTGTAAATAATAAAAATTTGGTAATTTCATGAAAATTTGGCAACTACTTTTTAATGTATGGAGAGCCAATTTGGTCAAGTGGTTAAGGCACCAGATTAAAAACAAGGAAATGATAAGTTCTAGTCCCGCATTAGGCATGAAAGCTGACTGGGAGACTTTGGGCCAGTCACTTTCTCAGCCCAACCCACCTCACAAGGTTGTTATTATAGGAGGTGGAAGACATGTTGAATATACTGAGTTATTTATAAAACTAATAAAGATGAGATAAATTAAATAACCCCTGTTATTTAGTTCTATGCCATCAATATCTTTAAAGGAAGAGATGTCTCCCCATCTTGCTGAACCTTCATTTATACTTAAATTGCATAAAGAAAAAAAAAGGAAACTTCTGATATGTATGTATGCATGTATGTATGTACGTATCAGTGGTGGGATTCAAATTTTTTTACTATTGGTTCTGTGGACGTGGCTTGGTGGGCATGGCAGGGGAAGGATACTGTAAAGTCTCCAGCCAGAGTGGGATTTTCTGGTCCTCCGAACGACTCAATATTTCGGCTACCGGTTCTCCAGAACAGGTCAGAACCTGCTGAATACTTGTAGTTGAATACTTGTAGTTGAATTACCTCTGTTCATACATACCGCTGTATGTATGTATGTGGAATATGGAATATAATAGAAAGGGAAGGTAAGAAGAAACAGATTCAGTTTGCAGTTGCAGTTTGTTAATAATGTTAGCTTGGCTATAGTCCATCACCTTAACAATAATTCATAAGTTCAGATCATATAATCTTCTTTAGATGCCTTCTATTTATTATCCCTCATATATTTAGAGCAGGAGTTTCCAACCCCCGGTCCATGGACTGGCACTCATCTGCAGCATGTCAGCAACCAGTCTGCACAAACAAGTGAAGCCCAGTCCTTAGGATGCAGGCAGTATGCTAAACCACACTCCCTCCAGTCCATGGAAAAAGAACTTCCACAGAACTGGTCCTTGGTGCTGATTTAGAGGATCCTTGGTAGATGCAACTACTAAGAAAAAGCTATTGTTCCAAGTAGAAGCAGGCAAAGGATTGACCTTAATATGTATTATCTGCCCAGTAGCTTACCTGCTAGTATAGGTATGCTTGCCACTTCCTAATTTTATTACTTTTAATGGTAATTACTAATGGTGATTACTGACAGAAATTAAGAATCTGTCAGAATCCACTGACAGAAATTAAGCAAAATTTGGGAGCAGTGAACAAATAAATGTTATTCTGGTTTCTTTTAATTCAAAATGTGTTTTTAAAATGCAATAAGGTCAGTAGCTTTATTTGTGAGACCTTAAAAAAGATGTACCAGGCTTTACAATTCAACTACAATCAACTACAACCACTACCAGCAGGCTGGCAGTAACCATGAATCAATGACTAATTTCAGTATTTGATTATATTTTTCCCTTTAGCAATATTTTCTTTGTAAATTTACATATCTGCAAGAAGTTACTTGTATCAGGAGGTTTAGGGAGAAAATCAGCTAAAAATTGCATTTTCCTTTGATCAAATTTCCTTTCATGTCAAGTCAGATAAAATTTATATTGCTTATAGCAGTATGATGGCAATGAAAAGGTAAAAAGGAAATAGATAAGATGTCTTGTATTCGGAAAACATAGACAGCTAACAGTTTTGGAATGCACAATCAAATTTATAGATTCATCAAATTTAGTAAATAGCTATTTTCTGAGAATAGGAAGGACCTCGATGTCATGATGGAGGAGGGATTGACTTGTTTGTCCTACTATTATTTTCCCAATGAAAGTTCTCAAAGTGATTTTTTTCTCTTATTTGAAAAAAAATAGGAAGTATTCAGGCTGCAGGGATAAAAGAGTGTTTGGTACCAGTTGCTGGGGAATTTGGTTGAAAGAGTACATGTGAATACATGTCCTGATTGTTAGCTTCTTATTTTCCCATAAACTGTGTTCCACTGGAGAAGGATCTACTACTATTCTTCATTATCAGTCTTAAATTTTATCCCTAGCAGCTATTTGAGCCAAAATCATGGAAATCTACCATTCCATGATTTCAAATCATGGAAATCTACCATGTGGTATCTCAATATATATACATTTAAAAATAAATATTTATAAGATGTACATATTTTAGTTTTGCTATTTTGTATTTTTAGGGAGGAATATATGTAGAGCTGATGAATTCCTTTGTAACAACTCACTCTGTAAACTCTATTTTTGGGTTTGTGATGGAGAAGATGATTGTGGAGATAACTCAGATGAATTATCAGAAATATGTTGTAAGTTTGTGGCCTACTGCCCAATGAAAATATTCAATTAATGACAAATTCTGTTTAGTTGTTTTTTTATTCAGTCCTACTCTTGTTTTCCTTTGTCTTTGATTTGTATAAGGAGAAAATTTATATCTTAAGATTATATGTTGTATACATTATATTTGAAGTAGGCAACATTTTGTGAAGATCCTTAATATGTTGAGAAAGTTTCACTTCATGACTCATGAGAAACATAACTGAAAGCTTTCCAGCTTATTTTCTCTTATCAACTAGAAATTATTTACATTAAATTAAAAGTAATATTAAGGAGAAGTATATCTAACAATTTAATTACATTTTTCCTGTTTGATGAAAGCAAATAAGTATGTAAAAGACATATTCTCTGCAGAAACAAATAATACACATTTTGGACTTTTTTCACAGTAAATTTTCCATGCCCTCCGACCAGGCCATACCGATGCAGAAATAATCATGTTTGTTTGAGACATGAGCAAATATGTAATGGGATTAATGACTGTGGTGATGATTCAGATGAAGATCACTGTGGTAAATAATCTTAGTTTTACAAACAAGAAAGAAACACTTTTTTTGGGGGGGGGGTGTCCTTGCTAGTCTTAATAACTGAGACTATAGCTCACAGATGTCTCAAGATGACTTGTGGATCAGTATTTATTTCAGTCTAATAGCTCTCAAATACTGTAAATGTAGATTAATAGCACTCGTTTGTTTTCTAGAATAGGAATCATATTGTTATTCTCAGCAGTAAGTGGTATTTAAATGGTCCTTCAGAAACCTAGTTAACAGTTCAATATTGTGCTTCTGATCTTGCTTAATTTTGTTGCAGGTTTTTTTCTTTATTGATTAACATTAATGTTCATGTTGGATTGAAAGCTTTTGTCAATAGGTTGAACTCCTAACTATTCATTGTTCCTGCTGAGGCCAGTAAAACATTGTCTAAAATCAGTTTGACCAACAAGTCTCAATAGCTCCAAAATGACTAAACATGCATGATGATGTCATCATATAAATGCTGCCATTGTGTAAAAACATACTGATGTCAACAGTACGTACATAAATTGTGACATTTGCCTGATGATGTCAACATGCACATTTTCTAATCCATCCCCCATGGACATTCATGTGTCTAGTCATCCCAAACATTTAGAATTTATTCTTTTTTTCCATGTCAAGAGATTAGGAAATAACTATATTTGATAGATTATGTATCATTAAGTTGTTTTCAGCTCCTATTGGCCACAAAAGTAATTTTTTCCATGACAAGGAAAACACATTCCTCCTTCTTTCATTAGACATTCAGTTGCTTTAAATTGACATGGTGGCAAAACTCCACTTTAACAGTATGTGAAAAGTAACTATAAATGTGATCCTGCTCCTCTACCCCTCATTATGTATTCAGCCTGTGTTGACTTGTAATTGACTTGAATTTATGAATAGAGCAGACATCACCCTGTGAGTGATGTATTTCTCCTTTAAGCACTTGTAATATTGAGATTTGGGGTCACATATTCTCTACCCCAGGAACAATAGAAAACCTTTATTATTTTATGCTTTCTACACAGCAGGCACCAACATGTCAGGAAATAGCATTCTGTAAAGCCTTTTGCATTTATTTTATGAATAAAATAAAAGTTCAAAACAGTTGACTGCCCCATGTATCTTTTTGCAGACAAAACTACCTATAAAGCCAGACCTTGTAAAAAGGATGAGTTTGCTTGTAATAATAAGAAGTGCATACCTATGCCACTAGAATGTGATCAGTTTGATGACTGTGGGGATGGTTCAGATGAACAAGGTTGTAAAACAAGTAAGTTTGATTAAAAGATGGCCAAATTTTGATGCTCAAGAACAGAAAAAAATATAGAACAGAATATGCATAATCTAATTGATTTTAATGTTCTTTTATGATAGACCTGAACAGTGTAACTCATATTATAATTAGTGATATTTTACATATCTGTTCATGGGATGGATTCATTTATAGAATCTCAATGCTTCAACCATTATGTTATGACTGTCAGATACCTCAGTGTTCATCCTCTTTCAAGAATGTAAACAGCTATTTTGTTGCATATGGCTTGGTCTCCAACTTGCAGTATTAGTTGTATAATGGATTTTTCACAGCTTCTTTGAAGTTGAGAAAAATGATATTGTGCTAAAGAGTCACAGTTGTCTATTAATATTTATATAGTTTATAATGCCTGCAGTACATTACAAACATTTGCCTCAAATGTCCCCTATTTCTTGAACCAAGAGGAGGAATATAGTTTTCAATGCATATAAAATACCCTCTTTTATTTAAACTTTTTATTACTTCAGTCCTGAACACTAAAAAAATGAAAAATACACTAATCATGTAATCATGTGGAGAAAAATGGTAAGGAAAAAGGACACATGAGAATGTTAATCCTTAAAGGAAGAAAAAAATTGAAGACTATGATATGGAGCAAAGCATTGTGATCAGCAGTTAAACAGGGCATTATTTAATTAAAATATGAGATTAGTGAGAAATACTGTTCAATTTCATTTTTGTATGATTTGAGAAAATAGTTTTCCTAGGCTATAATAGAGAGTATCATAATTGCAGCTTCTTTGGGTACTCTCCAACAAAAATGAATTAAAAAAGGGTTGATAGAACTTTTAGAGATCATTAACCTTCCCAAATGCCTTTGGGAATGTTTGCAAATTTTCACTACAATATATTTTAAAATTTTCATCCTAGTTTAAAAAAATTAAGATATGATAGGGAATGAGGAAAGATGCCACATAACCACCAACCATCAACCACCACCACCGACTTATTTCCTTGATATTTTGCTTTCCTTGCCCTGAAAACAATTAAGGGGGAAAGAAGAAAAATAGGATCCCAAGAATGGAGAAACAATAAAAAGAAGCTGCTGATATTCTCCAGGAAAAATTGCTCAAGTTGCTCTAGCCATTTCAATTAAACTCATTTACATTCAAAGTTGATCTCTGTTTAAGGTTCCAATAAAGCATGCAAAGACATTATATTAGAAATTCTGCTGGCGATCTCCTTTACCTGTTTTTAGACACTTTAGTATATAGCGAGACAGAAATTATTATATTAAATTTAAGTTATTCCACCTGATCTGAGAAAGGTCAAACATCCAATAAAAATGTGTACATTTGAAATTTAAGAGTTCATTTCCGATATCCAATTTATTTTGGTTCAGACCTCTTTGGATGGTCTTCACATGCAAATTTGTTCTGAATCATATTTAAACATAGATTCCTTGTAGATATTCCATGTACTCCTCTCTTAATTTATTTTAATTATCTCTAATCATATCTAAATACATGCACACAGATACCCATACAGATATACATTTAAAAAAACTTTAAAAAACAAAACACTAACTCTTAAAACATTTTCAAAAATTTTGAAAGGAATATAAAAAAGGATCCTAGATTAACAGCAGTCTTTTAAGTAATATCTCCATTGAGGTCATTTTCTTTACTCTCTATCCCAGTTTAACAGATTTAGTGTCTGTTAAAAGATTTAGTGTCAAACATAGTTAAGAAATTCAACCAGTAAAATCCTTCCCAGAGGCAATAAAATCACAGCTCCTATTTTGAAAGTTTTATTTCCTTTTGTCCAGAACCACCAAACAATTTTTGCTGTTTCTATTTAGAAACTCTAAAATCTGGAACCAGGGCTAAAGCCAGTGCATAGAAACTGAGAGAAGATTAATCCTTTCCCAGTTTCTTTGTTTTATCCACCAATTCCCCTCAGAGAGTTGAAAAGCAAAATAGGAACAGTAGGGACACTGCAGGAGCACCTTCTTGTTTACCTGAAAAAGTGATAATTGCTTAATCATAAATTAGGCATTAGTCCACATTTGAATGGGATGATGGATCATGGTTAAAGTAGGTTAATCTATAAGAAGCTATTGTTACAAACTGATTAAAATACTGCTCCATTACCTATGCTTACTGGCTTAACATGTTGCATAAAATGCGACATTCAGAAATTTCTAGGATGAATTTGGAATAATTGGGAGGGGATTCATGATACATGTTGATCCTCCAAACTGTTGAAACATACAAATGGAGTAAAAGCTGAAATATTTCCAAGCTTGTTTCAATCAAAAATAACTTCTGTGAAAATCAAGTTTGAAATATATCTATATACTAATGTTGCTTTTAGAAAGAATCATGACTGTACGTAGTTAGTATAAAATGTTAAATATTTTTTGGCAAATATTTAAATTTTTGTTTGTTCTTAGGTTTGACTGAATACAACTGTGATAATAACGTGAATCCTTGTGGTGATGATGCATATTGTAATAAAACCAAAACATCGATTTTCTGCCAATGTAAGCCTGGATTTCAGAGGAATAGGAGAAACTGGCAATGTGAAGGTATTTCTAAAACACTGCTTTGGATAATTATAAAAATGTTTCATAATATTACTAGGCAATGTTAGAAGTTTGATTTTAATAACAGTTAAAGTATAGAGGAAGTCATTTCATCTGTGGCAACTGGAATTACAGATTTTTTTAAAAATTCTCCTGAAAGTTAAGCAGTCAAAATATAATGAACATTATTTGAAATAGCAGCAAAATTAAGAATTTACTTGGTTTTATTGTTTCTTCACTTAATGAAAAACATGGAGACATATTTTAATATATATTCAATTGAAATACTATTTAATATCACTTCATTATAATTATGTATATTTCACATTTTGAGATAACGTTCCTCTGAAAGCATCTTAAATCAGTAGAAATAGGTCTGAATAAAAGTATGGCTGCCAAGAATTATATTAATTATAATGCAACAGCTTCTTAAAGCGTAATCTGGAAAAAGAACTGTTTTTCCAGATATACACTGCTCTTTTTGATATGCATTATCCTTTGAAGTATGAACATTTCAAATCTGAGAGTTCTTTGGATTCATTTCACATTAATTTACCAGCCTATTGGTATCCTTGGTGTCTTATGGAATATTTGTATATTTATATATTCATGCTTGTGGTGAGTGTTAAAATCTTCAATATTCAGTCAGCTAGAATTCAGGAAATTTGAAAATACTGAAATGTTTTGCTGATTGCAATGGTTTCATGGATCAAAAATAAAAGCCTGCAGATATATATCTATGAACAGTAGTGGAGTATTAAAAGGGGGAAAAGTAGTACCAGTGTGGTGTGCTGTCACAAAGAAAAAATGTAGAAAACCTATGGAGCTTGCATCATGACATGCAATACTGCTTTCAGCATTTGAAAAATGCATTGGTTCTTATGGATACCTGTAACTATGATACTTTAACCCAGGCTTGGACAGTTTACATTAGATAGAGGGCATCCCAAGCTTTGTACTACATGAAAAGGGCTGCATTCTAGAAGTGAACAGCTCCAGGGCCAAAGTCTTGCCTGAGTTTAGGACAGGACTTCAGAGTTTTAACTTTAAAGCTGCTTTACAGAAATCTTTCTTTGGCTGAACTTTTTCTATTACTGCTTTATACTATTGAAATATTGTTTTTGAATTGTTTTGAACAATGCTAAATTTGTTTCCAAATTTTAATGCCATCTGTCCCATTTTTCTGCAACAGCTTGCATGTGATTTGAAACAAATCATAAAGAATTTTCTTTTCTAGATATCAATGAATGTCTAATATTTGGCATCTGCTCCCAGCTCTGTATCAATGTAAAAGGGTCATATAAATGTACTTGTGAAAAGAACTATAAAGAGAAAAACAGTAGCTGCATTGCAAAAGGTAAGCTGACAAAATAATTCATGACAACAAATGGTCAAAATTGGGAGCATCCTATCAAATTCTGTACCTGTCAACAGTGGTGTCCCCCAAGACAATGTTCTGGGACCAACTCTTTTCATACTCTGCATAAATGACCGCTGTGATCATATCAAGAGCAACTGGGTTCTCTTCGCTCATGATGTAAAGCTATTCAACACCACAGACAATACTGCTACCCTTCAAAAAAAACCTTGACTATGTGTCAGAATGGTCAAACAAATGGCAACTTCAAATCTCAACAAATAAATGCTCTGTCCTACATATTGCTTGTCCTACATATTGGCAAAAAAACAAACAAACAACCCAGATAATAAAATACTGATACAGGCTGAATAGTCAAGACCTTGTTGATGATCCAAACTCTGTCAAGGACCTTGGAGTACTCATCTCTAATGATCTAAGTGCTAGAGCCCACTGCAACTACATATTCAAAAAGGCATTAAGAGTTGATAACCTAATCCTACGTAGCTTTTTCTCTGGTAATATTACACTACTAACTAGAGCATACAAAACATTTGCTAGACCAATACTTGAATACAGCTCATCAGTCTGGAACCCACATTACGTATCTTGATATTAACACAGTTGGGAAAGTCCAGAAGTATTTCACAAGAAGAGTTCTCCACTCCTCTACTCGTTGCAGAATACCTTATGCAACAGACTCGAAATTGTAGACCTAGAAAATCTAGAACTACACCGCTTTCGGTCTGATCTTAAGTATAGTATATAAAATCATACTTTGCAATGTCCAACCTGTGAATGAATACTTCATATTCAACCATAACAATACAAGAGCAAACAATAGATACAAATTCAAGGTTAATCTCACCAAATTGGATTGTTAGGAAATATGACTTCAGCAGCAGAAGTGATCAATGTCTGGAATACTCTACCTGACTCTGTGGTTCCCCAAACCCCAAAAACTTTAACCTTAGACTGTCTACTATTGACCTCTCCCCTTTCCTAAGAGGTCTCTAGAGGGTGTACATAGGTGCACCAATGTGCCTACTGTCCCTGTCCTATTGTTTCTTTTATTTTTTTATTTTTCTTATATGTACTCATGTATTCATAACTATGTTTTTACTTATACCTACTATCTTGTAAGCAATTGACAAAACAAATAAATAAATAAAAGGATGCTGGTGCACGCAGTAATCATGATCCTTTTGTGCACAATGGTACTGTAAATAAGAATACAACGGGACACAATTAAAAAGTATTTTTCTTCTGTTCCTACCCCTTAATTGGAAACAAAGCAATATAGTAATTTTGATGACAAACTATTTTATTTATAATCTGATTTGAAATTTTTCACAATCCTGCAAATAATGGAAAATGTGAACAAATCTACCATTTTTTTGGACCATGCTAATGCATTGTTTCACTGCATAGTATTCTTGTATGGGACTGAGGAGAAAAACAAAGCATTATTAAACTTTATCAGTATGCACTGTGC
The DNA here is from genome assembly GCA_004320025.1 of Laticauda laticaudata. Classification (NCBI taxonomy): domain Eukaryota; kingdom Metazoa; phylum Chordata; class Lepidosauria; order Squamata; family Elapidae; genus Laticauda; species Laticauda laticaudata. Next base: position 18,098 of record BHFT01070418.1, read on the forward strand.
ATCTTCTCCTCAAAAAAGAAGCACACAGAGAAAGTTTTTCTTTAGGTTTCTATTTGAGACTAAAAGCCTTAAAAACATATAATGTAATTATGCTGTTTCTGTTTTAAAAGGAATAATTGCTTATGCATCTGATTTTTGTTCATGTACGTTTAATCTTGCATTTATTACACTCATTTAATTATTGAAAGCAATAAATTAAAAAGTTATTTGTTTGTAGTTCTTGATCATACAATATGATCTGCTTGGAAAATAGTCTTACCTTCTCTGTCAGTGGGAGTCTCCATCGATTATATTAGACTATTTTCTGTGAATAGAAATAACCATTTTTCAGAACAGTAAATCAGAATCCCAATCCTTTCCTTAAATACACTAATACCTTAATTCCAGAGACATATAAAGTATGTTTGAAATATTGCTAATATTACTGAAATTCTTTAAAATTACTCAGATATGTCCCCTTCTGAGGAATCAACAAGTTTCCTTTTATTTCTGCTTTAACATAAATTTGGACTGTAATGGAAACTTCATTGGATTATTAATGTTTACACATAATACTTGCAGTTTTACATAATAAAACTGTACAACCTCTATGTACTTTCCCATTATTTATTCTTAAAATATTTTGTAGTGCCCTTCACTGGTAAATATTCCATAGCAATTTACACAAATGGAATAGTGGAACTTTCAGATACAAAACAAGCAGCCTACAGAACCTAGGGAACTTTTAAAAAATTGCCTAAAAATAACATATAATGCCTAGTATCTGGGAAAAAAATGTTAGCATCAAATGAACGTCTTAGGAAAACCTCACAGGTCATCTGAAATTAACCTGTTTTTTTTAGATGCTTGAAAAGAAGTGAAGAATGAAAGATCAATACTGTGGTCTACAAGTATTCCTCCTTAGACATAGTCCTAAGTCTATTTGAAATTAACTCTAATACCTATAATTTATTCAAAAATATATAAAGCAATTCTAAAAATTCCTTTTAAATCTGCAAGAACTGATGCAAATATGCTGCTCTGATAGCTGTAATTTTATTAATTAATGTTCCCTGAAAATTTCCAAAGAAAACTTTAATTACATGATTACAGATGAGAAGTTATCAGGACATGGATAACAGTATACTGTCTTTCTCCCAAAGAAGCAGCAACATTTAAATTCATAAATTTACTAGCTGAGCTTCAATTTATTGACTATTATCCAAATTAAGAAATTTAATAACAAAGTTATTATTATAGGCTGAAATAAAATTCCTGTTGATAAAACTCATTCAGAATTCCCTGTAATATCATATAATAGCTTTGTATTGAAGCAAAAAGCATGGGACAAGAAGCAATCCTATAGAACTCATGCCAAGACAACTCTCTATAACAAAACTTGTTGTAAGAACCAAGACCAAAGACTTTCTACTCTAATAATAGGTCTTAATATTTCAAGAAATTTTGAAAATAGGAAAAAAATCTACATACAATGTAGTAAAACTTTGTCCTGTATTTTTAAAACAGGTAGAGGAAGGAATAATTTAAAAGAGGGGGAAATAATGTGTTTCAGTATATATTATTATTGAAATGAGAATAACAATGTATGTGTTAGTTAAGTAAATTCAGGTAAATAAGAAATTGTCATAAGACTTTCTTCAACATATTACTTAACATTGGAATCATTCCTATTAGATTCAGTTAAATTTAAAAAATATTTGAAGATAAGTAGGATATGGATTGCAATATAAAAACAAACCATATAAGTATAAAACATTAAATAAATGAATTTATCTCCTTTTTAATAGTTGAAATTTACTTTATTTTTGTATTTCATTACAACAATTTCCAGGCTCTGAAGATCAAGTTCTCTACATTGCTAATGACACTGATATCCTGGGTTTTGTATATCCATTCAACTACAGTGATGTTCATCAACAGATTACACACATTGAACATAACTCAAGAATTACTGGAATGGATCTATATTATCAAGGGGAAATTATTATTTGGAGTACTCAATTTAATCCAGGAGGCATTTTCTATAAAAAGGTCAATGGGGGAGAAAGAAGACAAAGCAATAGCGGTGTGATAGTAAGTGAACAATCCTGAGATATTTTGCATATTTTTGTTTTGGAATTCTTTTTTCTTTTTTCATTTAAATGTGGCAGTTTCCAAATACAAAAAGTTCCAGAAAACTTAGTGTTCCAATTCTTTATCCTTGTTAACCATGGTAACTCAGTGTAGATTAAAGTAATATAAAGGTATGTGTTGTACTTTTCCTGGAACTGATTTTTACTATGATTTTAAAAAAAGGTCTTCTTCAAGGTGAATTAGTTCATAATTATCATCACCTTAAAAATAAAAATATTTACACATTAGAGTTTGATAGGTTGTGACCAAATAAAAGATATATTTAGCATCTGTAAAATGTGCCACCCAAAGAAGACTTCTTTGTTGCTATAATACAAAGATACTGTCAAAAGAGAATATACGTAGCTCAGGATTGAACTATGGAGTCCTTGATGTTCTCTGGGCTTGATTGTTTTCTTGAAAACTAGGCTACATTACCAACTAAGTAACATTCAGTGCTAGCTGAAGATTTTCAGTGGTGGCACTGAGGCCATTACTTAATCAAAGGCAAACAACCAAGCTCAGAGACTGCCAAAAGCTGATTTAATACCAATGTCTTATTTTTTTGTATATCCAAATATCTCCTACATAGGCTGCAACAAGCAATACAGTAGATTTCAGTACTTCTCAGCTTTGATTGGTTTATTGTCATGTTATTTCTGATTATCAATATTTTGATTTGTCCAATTATCCATGTCCTGAATATGTCACAAAGAACATGTTGGAATGCATTCCCTTTAAGGGAAGGGTCAGTGGTGCAACTGTGGCAGGTAGTCTACATTGCACCATTTTTTTTCAAATATTAGAAGAATTCTATTGATGCTCACAATAGTGAAGGTATTTTGAAGCACACAGATCATTCCCTGCAGTAATTTCTATAATATCTTTTGAGCATTCTGAGTTCTTGTCTGAGAAAGTTCTGTGGATACTGTGTATGTGTTTGAGTGTGTGTGTGCGCGCGTGCACGCATGCACACACAGAACTTTCGACATCTCAGATATTTGTATACTTAAGAAGGTAAGCATCAACCTGTTTTCTCTTTGTCCTATGTGGATTTTTGTGAAATTTGCTATTTTTCACTTTCCTTTCTGTTTTATTTTCATTTCAAATTGATTGTGATAATATTAACATTTCAAATTGATTGTGATAATATTTTGGAATAGCATCATTATTTAACATTTTATTGCTTCAATGTTTTGTACTTTATTTTAATTTATTGATGGTTATTAATAAAAAACATAATACACGTGTAAACAGATGTACGCAGATAAATATTCATAAAGAAATAATTGCTCAATTAGGTTAATAAGGTTTGTCCAATCTAAATACATATGAAGTGAATGTAACTGAAGTTAGTAAAACATCAGTCTTGAAATATTTATCCTATATTGCATTTATGGTGCATATTTATAAATTAAATTGTAATTTCAAAAGTCAAAAAAGGAATTGTGGATATTGAATCAAAAGCTACTGTTTCCTATAACATTATTTGTCTATCAATGCATATATTCCTAATAATTTAAATTTAAAAATAGAACAATTAAGAATGGCATATATTTGGAGTTTAAAACTGCTTTTTAAAGGTATTTAAGTTGGATAAGCCCCAGGTGACTTCCTTCTGTCCCACATTGGCATTTTTGTAGACTGTGAAGAGTCTTTGTAGGAGTTGGGATATTGCTATTGTTGTCCTTGTCATAGGATCAGGGTGGGATTCTACCTGGTTGCACTGGTTCTATAAAACTGGTTGTTTCGATTCTGCGCAGTTCGGAGAACTGGCAAATCGCACCATTGGCTGGCCCTGTCCTGCCTTGCCCAGTCACTTCTCACCTGGCATGCACACCATCCAACTTGCCTGTGTTGTGCCTTCACCTAATTTTTGTTAAATTGCTATTTTTCCTTCCCTGCCCCAACCATCAGCTGTTTTCTGAAGATCAGCTGTGCCGGGAGATTTAGATTAGCTAGAAATCAGGAAATCGTTGGATTTCTTGCTTTCTAACTAATCTAAATCACTGATATATTGCTTCACCTTTGCCCAGGAGGCTTCCCTGAGAGGCCCAGTCAGGGGTAGTATTCAGGGGGTTGGGGAGGGAAGAAGTGGCCTGAGAGCAGAGCTGAATCTTCCTTAGGACTGAAGTTTCTATTTTTCAGTGTAGATTCAGGTAGCAAATTGCAGAAAGGTAGATCTCTGAGTGAATCTGTGATTCTGTGAGCAACTCAATCTGCCTGCCTACTTTGCCTGATTTGGGGTAAAAGGTGCTCTTTTTTAATAAAAAAAATCAATATTTACATAAATATTTACAACATTTACATACAAGCCATGCCCAGACCACCAAGCCACACCCACAAGTTAGGCAATGCCCACAGAACTGGTTGTTAAGAAATTTGAATCTCACCCCCTGCATAGGACCATAATTGAGCCCAAAACATGTTGTAAGTCATGGCAACTATAAAGAATATCACCATGTATTCTGATTTGCCTTTGCCAGGCACAGCCATTAAAGTGAAAAAAAAACAACTGAAAAAAAAACCAGCTTGCTGAAGGAGGACAGGTAGCTCCTCTCTATGCACAGAAGCTTCATGATCCAAGCTTCTTTTCTCTAGGGCAGACCTGCATTCCCCTCTGTCTGCTGGAGACACTCTGCCCAGTGGAAGGCAAAATAAATCTGTTGGGCAACACCTTTGTTCTCAGAATGAAAAAATCCATTTTCATCCAGCCTCTTTGACAGCAAAAAATGCTGTTGAATGGAGGGATTCACTGGAGTCTATTTTCAATCAGTCTTATTGGCTGTAAAAAGGAGATTCCACCTAGTATGGGTCAAAATCAACCGAGCAATATTTTTGCTATCAAAAATGGCTGAGAAAGATCCATCCTGAAACTCAATCAGAAATCCAAGCTCCAACTCCCCAGGCGACTGAAGCCTGCTATCTTTCCTACTGAATTCCCTCTTGATTTTGTGGGAGTAGTCAGTAGGAAATATGGCAATCACATGATTTTGGGGTGCTTGGTAACCCATCACTGGCACAACCAGGTTGTCATGTGTCCAAATTGCAATTGCATGACCATGGAGCCAAATGACATCTGAAGGTTAGGCACTGGTTATAAGTCCCTTTGTCTAACACTGTTGTAATTTCAAGTGAGCTGGCCTGGGCTGGACCCTCCTATCAAAACCAACTGGAATTAACTGCAGAGGGAGAGGGAGAACCAACACAACACTGTGCTGCCAAACCCCAAGTTCCAAGCTGGTCCAGAAGGCTACCATGATCAATGGTATAGAAACCTGCTGAGAAGTCAAGAAGAGCAAAAATGGATACATTACCCCCTGCTTCTGCTAGAGGTCATCCAAGAGTGACATCGATGCTATCTCAATCCCATATCCCAGCCTGAATCCTGAGTGAAAGGGGTCCAGATAATAATCCACTTCATCTAGAACCCTATGAAGCTGCTGTGCAACAACTTTCTCTACAACAAATCTGAGCATTTTACAGCTCCCATGCCACATCTGGTCTTTTGGCTGTCCCTGTTCAGCCTGCTTGAAGTTAATCAAAAATTAGAAATCAAATAAGTAAATAAGTGTGCTGCAGGAGGCAGGAGAAGAAGGTGAGTCGAGTTCAACGCTGCACAGTTGTATTATGCTCCTTCAATTGACCAGCTGAGGTTTTTTTCAACTGTTTGCTAAGCCCTATCAATTGATATTCCAAATACCTTTTGTATCATTGCTACTATATGGTCCCCTTAGAGCTATTCTTTGTTATATATACCCATGAAGAAATTATGAAACGGCAATTGTAAAATCTTAATGGCTTAAAAGGCAAAAATACAATTTACAAAGCAATTGTAGCAATCGATGAAGCATGAAGTAGAATGATATCTAAATATTTTTGGAAAAATATAAATTTGAAAGCAATATAGACTATTAAAGTATATAGATTTTATACTTTAAATATCCTTTCAAGCTCAATGTTAAAATGGTAGGCTTCTTTATAAACCAATCAGGTCAAATAATTAAATAGCAGAGCAATTTAAAACATCTTTTTTTTTTTTTGCTTTCTTCCTAGTGTCCTGAATTCAAACGCCCTAGAGACATTGCAGTTGACTGGATAGCTGGAAACATTTACTGGACTGATCATTCCAGAATGCATTGGTTTAGTTATTATACAACTCATTGGACAAGTTTAAGATACTCCATCAATGTGGGACAAATAAATGGACCAAACTGCACAAGACTCCTTACAAATATGGCAGGAGAACCATATGCAATTGCCGTAAATCCGCTGAAAGGGTATGTTGTTAACAAGAACTTTTATGAGAATCATTATGTGAACTATTATATAATGAAAGTGCCTCTGGAATGACATAGTTTCTGTGTTTGCTTGGCCCTACTCTTCACAGAAAAGGAAATTAGTCCTTTCTTGCCTGCTTCTTTATTTGTCAGAAAATTCTCATTTAAAATTACTCAAAATGCAAATTCCCCATGAGTTCAGCTAGAATGACTTTAATATTTTAATTTAAATAATAGCCAGTTGAATAATCCAATGGATCATGGTAAAGGACAGAAATATGAATACATAGAGGACTGAAACAAACATGCAATGCAGAAAATAACATACAGAACACAGAAAAGTATATATCTGTTTTCAGTACTCATTTCACTTGAGCCTGATTACATCTATACTGCCTTGAACTTCCACTTCTTATTACAATTCAAACAATGGCTAGCAGCTACTATTTAGAAACAAAATAAACCATAGCTTAATAAAATTGTGTCCTATGCCTTGGGAAAATATGTGAGAGTTCTTAGATACATGTTTACATTCAGGAAACAAGACAAAAATAAATCTGTGTTATGAAGACACCACTACCTGGCAATTTTAGAAGAAGGAATCCTTGGCCTTTACGCAGAGGATATTATAAAGTGACATGGATAAAGAATGGCCACTGGCTTATTATCCTGCATCCCTAGCAATGCTAACTTGCCAGCTTATTATTCCTGACTTCACATCTCAGTCCTGTATGAATATGTCTGAACAGGGCCTACAGGAAGTCATGATCTTTAGATGTTACCATAGAATGAATGCTTGTAAGAACATTATAGCACATCCATAATTAACCAGAGATATTAAAATATCCCATGGCAAGTTACCATGTATGTGGTCTAGAGCTTATATCTGGGCATTATTCTCACTTGGGTTCATGGAATAGAGTTTCTTCAGTTTCAAAATAAAAGATAGGTAGCTTTGTGAATTCTCAGAAGAACATAAATAAACTGACATATAGCAGTAGATTCTTTGTGTTAAGTATAATGGAATAGTACTATGTGATTTTTGTTTGGGATTTACAGCATGATGTATTGGACTGTAATTGGAGATCATTCTCATATAGAAGAAGCAGCGATGGATGGTACTTTGAGGAGGATAATAGTACAAAAAAATTTACAAAGACCAACAGGTATAGCTAAGTTTTAATAATACATTATATATTAATGGACTTCATTTCAGCTATTCTGAAGTGTTATTCTGTGTTATATTGCAACCTAGCAATAATCCTGATTTGGTATTTTATGTATTGTTCAATAGTTTTCTATATGCTGCAAGAATTACTTTTGTTGTTGTTGTTGTTGCAAGGATGTACTTTCCACAGAATCATTTTTTTTCTTTTATTGAAATATCACATCCAGATTGTACTTTTAGGATAACATATCTTTGCAATATATAGAACAATGTATAACATATAGAACTATAGTACTTGTTTTTTGATGCTTATTAATTCAGTCATAGTATCTGCAAGAAGGATTAAGTGGGGTAAATGACATAATGAACCATCCAGAGTTGCATTTTAAGATAAGTAGCTATACCAATCTTTTAAATCAATATGAAATGAAATATGAACCACAATGTTGTGACACATAGTACATAACTTACACACTTGAATTCACTGTTGGGATCCAGTGTAAAATGTTGGACAATGTTCATCCTGTTTCCATCATTGTGAATTGTACCTGATTGTTTTGATTGCAAAAGAACAATTTTAAAAGTTTCCATATACACTGACAAATAGTTACAGCTGCATTTGACCATTACATCTTTTTAAAATTTCTACAATTTATTATCTATAACTTTTAAAATAAATAAGCAAATCAATGCATGTGATATTTTCTTACTAAACCTTACAGGTTGGTAAGACAGATTGTACAATTGCTGCTTTCTCACTATTGGAATGAGTAGCAAACAAATAAATCAATAATATCCACATTGTTAACGTTCATTGTACAGATAAATTAATATTAATATTTTATTCAGTCATTAATAATATGTGCAGGTTAGCAATTATCTCCACATATGACTAAGAAGAATAATGAAGGACAATGTGAGAAAGAATGCTTTGACATCATTCTTGTTTGTACAGTAAATAAAGTCCTTCAGTGTGGATATAATCCTAACTATTATAAAGCATGCAGCTATCAAAGCATTCTTTAAACTGGAATTTTACTAGGAAATATTATTTTAACAATATATCTGAATTGACATAACAATCTGTATATTGATCTTAGAAATTTATATGTAATATATAAAAGTTATGCAAGAAATATAACGTAAACTTTAAGAAAGTGGTATGAAAAAAGTACAGCTTTTTGTAGGTATACATAACAGGAATAATGTACATTATAGACATTAGACATCTTTGCATCCTACATATATCTGTGATTTTTTTTACTATAGAATATAGACATAAGTTTCTTTGGTAAAGAATGAAATCTTGGGAATCAGGAAATTATTGGAGACTTAGCACGGCAAGCAATTAAAGAATTGCTTTAATTATGTTAAATTTAATTGTGTTAAATTGTGTTTTCAATCTTTCTAAGAAACAAGGACGATTAATACAATGTTATATTACCACATTTCTGTTTTTGCTCTTATATACTAGAGTATATAAGTTAGAGGAGTTAAGTTAGAGGAGAAATTATTATTCTTATTTGCATATATAAGTGTTCTCAGTATTGACATAAAAGTTTTACCTATCATTTAGAGTGTATGAATCAAGTGTTAAAATATTAACAAATAAAAATATTAACAAAACAGTGGCAGATTGTGAAACTCTGAACAAAACTCTGTATTACTGAGATTGTTTTAATGTCTTGTCAAAGATTGAACAAAATCTAAATTAAATGTCTGCACCTGGGAAAAGTTGGAGCTGATTTAAAGTACAGTAGATAACTACAATATTTATGATTTTTCTGAAGTGAAAATCAGATGTCAAGCATAGCCAATATTAGACTGGATTATAATTCAGTAATACTCATTATAAGCCAATTTTTACTTTGGAAAATGCACATTGATTCCACCATAATTAATGCTGAATATGAAATCAATATTGCAAAGTGAAGTACTCTGTTGCAAACAAACAATATATAGGAATTCAATAATATTCAACTTATTTATTATGATCAATTAATTTATTGGTCCTGGATATACCTTCATTTACTTTCTTAGACCTTATAGTGATTGTATGAAACCTCATAATAGATTTATTTTATGAATTTGTACTCAGTTTACTTAAATAGGTGAATATGGCATCTTTGATTTTTCTCATTAACATTTCCCTTCCTTAAATTAATTTAATCTTTGCCCTTTCTAATTGTGATTTAAAAAATAATAATCTGCTTTAAAATATTTATATTATTGTTAATCTTTTTAGCATACATTTTTATTTGCTTAATTTTTAGCATACATTTTCTACTCACCATCTTTTAAATTTTTGTATCCGTTTTTACTACTATCTAAATTTTCCTACCTTCTTTTCGTACTTAGTCTGATGTAAAGCAGTTTTTCTTTCTTTCATATGTGCAATTTTTTTTTGCAAGTGGGAACTACATCAAGTTTAGAAACCTTACTTTTGTAAGTATGAAGGATGACGGAGTTTCCTTCACATTTATCCTCATTCTTAATTTAGGTCCTCTTTTAGGTCCCCATTAATGTAGCATCCAAATACTAACTACTCTATAGGCAGTTTATACCAGGGTGCTCTTTTGGAGACTTCTTCATCCAACAGTTGTTATGTATAATATCTGCATGCTCAAATACTACAGGCACTGTTCTTGTGTATCTTTCTGAAAGGATGGATTTAAGTGTATCAAGAGTTATATAACTGTCTGCATGTTGGGACTAACTACATTGTTCCATGGAGAAATTCAAATCTAGAAGCACACTTCTACAATTTGGTCTCACCTATTGTTTTGTATAGTTCTGTAAAAAAATCTAGGATTGCAAGATTATTTTCTTATGCAGTGTTTTACATTCAAATTCTTAACTAATACGTTTGCAGGTCTAGTGGTTGATAACTTCAGTCAACGCTTGTTCTGGGCTGATTTTGAATTATCAGTAATTGGCAGTATTCGTTTTGATGGCTCTGATTCAGTAATATGTGTTAGCAGCAAACAAGGTAAGTGTATATTTATATAAATGTTTGAGGGTTCTGCTCAGTATCTTAGTTGTTCCCAGCATTGCACTCTTCTGGACAGAGAGCTCTAATGTTCCCAGGATCTTTTGGAATCACTTTTTCAGCATAGCAGTCACAGCTCTGAATGTTTGTACTACCACTGAGCCAGTTTGGCCTTTACTTTTCACATCCTTTCTAATTCCTACTTAAGGCCTTGGTACTCCAGCTTCTCAAACTCCTTCCTGATTTTGCTGTCCCTTGGCACCACTACATCTATGGCCATCACTATCTTCTGTCTGGTCTACTATCACAATATCTGTCATAGTATTAATTGACCAGAACCTACCTGTCCGTCTGGATCTGGAAGTCCCACAGGTTCTTAGCTCTGTTTTTCTCAAAAACCTGTGGAATCTCCCATTTGGATTTGAGAAGGTCTAGCCCATACATTATGTAGATGTTACTATACACAATGCCAGTTACTTGCTTGGGTTGTTCAGTATATGCTGTTCCTTCCTGGATTTACATCCTGCCAGCATGTGTCTCTTAGAATTGTCTCAGAGGCCTCTCTAATGGTGCTTAGTGCCTGTTTTAGTACTGCTATGATCAGTGCTTAAGTGCTGATCATTATCTTCCATTATTCAATGCAGGATCTTGTCTTGCCATAGTACTTTCTTTTTCTAAATTTCCTTCAACATCTGCTGCTATCTCAGGCATTCTCTCAGCAGCATATCAATGGGTACATCTTTTGATTGAACACTCCGGGTTTTATTCAGGACAGTGGCTTTGACATTCCTACACTCCACCTGCCCATGGTTCGGCAGGTGTACAGTTTCTGGGTGTTGGACTTCAAGTGGAAGTTTTCATACATTATGAGGAGCTTCCAGGTCTTCACATTGGCAGTCTCCATGTTCTTCGTGGCCAATTCACGATACCAGCAAGGTATTTAATACGTGGCAGTGTATATGTGTTGATGGTTGATGGTGCGGATCTTGCTCTTTTCATTGAACTGGCTCTTCATGTCCCTATCTTTTGATCATATTTAGAAGTTGCTATCTTCCTTGCCTTGTCTTTCTGGTTGGTATGTAACTGTGGGGTATCAAGCAGGTTGTGACCTGCTGGTAGTTTTACAAACCAGTTATGAGTACCTTGGTATCTCACAGTCACAGAGCAACCAATATCTTGTTGACCCAGTATAATGCCAGTATCTACAGATCCATGTTTATGTCACTGAGTCATAGGATTTCCTGTAATTAATTCCAACTATTCTCAGATTGTCTAGGCTTTACGTCTTGGACAGCTGTTATATCTATGAGCAACTGGTATTTTGAGCCTCTGGTATTGTTCTTAATGCCCTTCTGAGATATGCTTATATACTTAGCCATATGAGTCCTAAGCTTGGTGGCTTTGGTACCTGATAGGACTTTCCATGTTGTTATTATTGTCTGCTAGTAGGATGTGAAGCTGTTTCATAGCCAGCATATTTCCTTGAGTTCAACAATCTGAGTGGGAGTCTGTTGGGAATCTGCTCCCAGCTGGTGATTCTCCTGTGCTGCTAAGCAATCATGCATTTTTGACAGAAGATATGAATAAGTTCCAGACCATATGCTGTCCAGAAGTTCACATTCTTGATTCAATACTGGATGTCTAATAGTGTGATAGTGACTAGTTCTTTTACTGGAATCTTTCTGTGGTCTGCTCTTAATTCCTGCAGACACTTTGCAGTAATGTTATGTATCTTCCCTTTTTCCTATATGTTATTCCAGTTTTGTTCAGTTTCTACTGTTTCTGGTTCTGCTGTTACTGTATTATTGCGTTGCAGTTGGGATTATACCTTAGTTGGTTCTTTGGAGAACAGGACATTTACCTTCTTGACCTCTGCTTCTCTAATATAGCTCCTTAGCCTAGTAGCCAGTGCTCTGAGACCTTGTTTAACAGTCAATGGGGCTTCACATGGAAACAGGAGCTGGGTTTTTTTTCACTAGCCAAGTAGTCTACAGCAGTATACTAACTTATCTCCAAATTTCCTTGATCTTATCCTTTAATCTCATTTTCAGGGGGCCGGGGGGGAGTGTTTGCATTGCTTCTCATCTTGATTGTGTAATCAACCACCTCCAGGATTATTACAGAGGCTGTAATGTATTCAGTTTATTGGTTTGCATTTGTAAAGAATTTTGTAAGGGCTTTATTGTCATCTTCTAGTATATGTCTGAATATATTTCTCCACTGAGCATTTAATTTATTTATTTAATTGATTTGATTTGATTTGTCAATCGCTTACAAGATAATATGTATAAGTATAAACATGAGTAAGAATACAGAAAATAGGTACGAATAAATAGGTATGAATAAATTCTAGGCACAATTATGCACTTATGCAACACCCCTTATAGACCTCTTAGGAATGGTGTGAGTTCAATAGTGGATAGTTTGAGGTTAAAGGAGAGGGGGGTTAGAAGATGTAACAACAGAGTCAGGTAGTGCATTCCAGGCATTGACCACTCTGTTGCTGAAGTCATACTTTCTGCAATCAAGTTTGGAGCAGTTTACATTGAGTTTGTATCTGTTGTGTGCTCTTATATTATTGTGGTTGAAGCTGAAGTAGTCATTGACTAATAAGACATTGTAGCAGATAATTTTGTGTACTACGCTTACATCCAACTGTAGGCGGCATAGTTCGAGGTTGACCAAGCCCATTAAGCATTGGTTATAAGGGTTGATTGTTTAGCTTTACAAAATTAGAAGTTTGCAAAGCTTTACAAATTTAAAATTTACAAATAAATAAAATAAATAAAAATAACTTGAGATTTTTAAGCAGAGATTGGACAATTTGTTTTTCTGGGTTTTCTTGAGTCCAGGGAGTAATGTATAATTAGCCTATCTGCTTATGAAAGCATCTTTCTCTTCAGTATGCTGAAGCATTGGGTGATTGGCTATTTCTCAGTGTAGATGTCGTTCTTTCATCCATCCATAGTATCTTCCTATGCTTCATATATCACATCTCATTACATCTGCTGTTTTAGCATTCCATCAATTCCAGATTCTTTCATTTATGCATGATTTATTCCAATAGCCTATTTACTGTCAGATTTTCCTAGTTCCCCAACTTCTGATACAGACCTTGTGATGCTTCTAGGCATCATCTAGCCAGGTGAAGTGTTAGGGAGTCTTTGCCTAAGGACCCCTACTGGTAAGGTGTATTTGTTTTCAACTGAATTGTACAGTTTTTATGTTGTATTAAAACTGGAATAAAATTTGATTTGTTTTGGTCTGATTTTTTTACATCTCAAAAGCCTGGCATTTTATTCAGAGTATAAAGTTTTTATATATCCACTGGATGTATATGTGTGCATGTGTGTCCATGTGCAATGCACACTGTGCATATCCTCAAGATTTTGTTTTCTCCTAGAGGTTTTTTTTAAAAAAATTCTTACCAAATTGAAGTCAATGAACAGAAGGAGAAAAGATTATGCTTTAGTGCATTGTTTACATGACAAAGTACTTTATTATCTTTTGTTGCTTCTGCATAAGTATTAGAAAATAATAATAATAACTTTCCTATTTGAATTATTTTAGCTGAGGAAATTTTCTGTAATGTTAATAGCTAATTCAGATTCTCCATGCATTCTGTTCAGAAGAACTCCCTGTTCAGAAGAAAGAAAATAAATATGAAAAATGGTATAAAAGATTTGCCTTTTTTGTTGTATTGAACCCCAAAATACTGTATGATAAATTCTATAGTATATTTATCAGTTGAAGTACTTCATCTGGATCGTCTGCTGGATAGGAAGGATGCATATTTCCAGTGGAGGAGTCACACTGGATTCTTTATTTTTCTTGTCAACTTTATCAACTTCAGATGCTGTTCATAAAACCAAAATATCACTACAAAAATACCAACATTAGTTTATATGTTAGTATAGAAATGTCACATCCAAATTGAAATGTGTATTTCTTTTTACTTATTTAAGGCTTACTACATCCTCATAGAATTGATATTTTTGAGAACTATATATATGGAGCTGGACCTAAAAATGGTGCATTTAGAGTGCAAAAATTTGGCTATGGTGCCGTAGAATATTTGAATTTGGAGACTGATAAAACAAAAAGTGCCTTGATTTCACACCGCTACAAGCAAATACACTGTGAGTATATTTTATTACTTTCAGGGAAAAAAATTAAAATATCTCAATATTCAAAATAGCATACAAAATAAATATATCTTATTCACCCCTTCCCATGCATTGATACATTAGACTTCAGAGACTTAGTAAATGAGCTACTTTGGGATAGCATTAGGAATAGCAATAGCAATAGCAATAGACTTATATACCACTTCACAGTGCTTTACAGCCCTCTCTAAGCAGTTTACAGTCAGCATATTGCCCCCAAAAATCTGGATCCTCATTTTATTGACCTTAGAAGGATGGAAGGATGGTGAGATTCAGTCTGCCAAACTGCTGGCAGCCAGCGATCAGCAGAAGTAGCCTGCAATGCTGCACTCTCATCACTGTGCCACCATGGCTCCATCTATTAAAGCTATAGAAAGATCTCTTACTGGGTTTAATAATAAAATGTTTTGTAGTTACAAGAGAAGAAAAATATTTTATTATAACAATCTCTTCCCTGTTAACCTTTGGGACACCCATAAATTCTCTTCCCTTGCAATGAACCTTTACTGCTAAAGGTGCTCTTTAGTTGGAGACACATTGTTGGTGAAGAAGTCATGAAGTAGATTATGACACGAAGTATGGTATATTTTCTTCTTCATTGCAATTTATGGTGTAGACTCCCTATAAATTTGTATAAAAAACAGATAAATAAAATGAAATCTTGATATCTTAAAGATGTTTGAGGGAGATTGTGTTTGGTTAGGTTTTTGGTTCTTGGTTTGCTTTGTCTTTTATTATTTTTGTTTTTTATTCCTTCAAGTCATTTTTTTTATTTTGTTTTATGCCTATAGTTTTCTTGGCAAAATCTTTCAGAAATGGTTTGCAATTGTCTCCTTCCTAGGGAGTGACTGGCTCAGGATCACCCATCTGGCTTCATAATTCTCCCAGTTTCTAACCTGATGCCTTAACCACTATATGAAACTGATTCTTGTTATTTGTGTTTTTGGCTTCCATAAACTGTAGGATACCAAATTGCTTACCACTTCTTGTCTGAGAATCTATTCATGTTCTTGAAAACAAAGGATCAGGATTTGTTTTTAGTTGTTCCCTTTTCTTGTATTAATGGGATTGAGGGACAGGCTCAGGGCTAAATCTTAATCTTTATACTATAAGGGCCTTGCTTCTTATTTCGTTATTTATTTGAAAAATAATCCATATTATACTTCTTTCTTTTCTCCTTCCAAATAGCACTCAATCCTTGTCTGCAGTTAACCTGTGAGTTCCTGTGTTTACTCAATCCTTCAGGTGCAGCTTGCATATGTCCAGAAGGAAAGGCAATGTTTAATGAAAAATGCAGTGATTTGAACATGTTAGGTGGGTACTGACATTTATTTAAGCACTTAATCTTATATAAAGTAATTGTGGATGAGTGAATAATGCTAAATTCTCTATTTTTATATTTCTTTCAATGTCTGAAATTTAAGTAAATGAATGCATTTGAATATTGTAAACATGCAGGTTATTAATTTTGATTAGTATTTGACTTCTAAAATCTTGGCTTTGAAAGTCAAATCTACCTAAAAGTTGTATTCTATTATCTAAATTTCCCCACTAAGTATACATATTTTAAAAGACATCAGCACCTCTCAATGCTGTTGGTTATTTATATATTATACTTTTGCTCTTCTACAATCAAAAGTCTCAAAGCAGCTTACTGGATACATAAACAAAACATCCATAACAAGGTTAAAACCAGTCAAATGAATCACAACAATGATAACAATAACCACATCAGTTTCTACATATAAATATAAAGACACAAAGTTGGCAAATAAATAAATATTGCAGTTTACAAACATGACATCTGGGATTTGAATATCAAATACATCGGGACATTATCAATTTTGGAAAAATCTACTTTTGTTATGATGCTGCTACAACATTTTAATTCAACATGAGTGCACAGATCAGCTGTACCAATTACACGAAGATTAGATTTGTGCAAAGAATTTACAAAGGAAGCTGGCATAAAGAAAACACTTATATTCATAGCTTTCAGGGTCCTCTTGAAGGCTTGGTAACTTTCACAGTTTAGCATGGCAGTTCCCCATAACCATTTTTTTACCTCTAATGGAAATGTTATCTGTATATGCAAAACGTTAGTTCAGAATACTTAAGAGAAACTTCAAAGGAAGTCAAGGCTATGGAAAGTTAGTGCTACTTCAGTGCTTCAACAATGATGTGTTGCTTATACTAATGTGCTGCATGACTTACTCAGTTGAGTGCTTTGCAGAACTCTATTAGTAGCAATGCCTTGAGAAGAAACATTCACCTGAGTTCTGAGCAGCAAACAGCACTGGATGGTTGTAACTGATGTTGTGTCCATTAATACACTTCTGTGCTAACAATTTGTTTATTCTGGTTCTTTAATTTCCTGGATGAACAGTGAAAGTGATAATCATCTCCTGTCATGATCTTTGTGTTTATATCTTAAGTACAGATGAAACTTGTAAGTTGGCTTGTGAAAATGGAGGTACATGTGTTATAAATGAAAAAGGTGATCAAAGATGTTATTGTTGGCCAAATTATTCAGGGGACAGATGTGAAATTAACCATTGTAACAATTATTGTCTGAATGGAGGAACATGCCTAGCTTCAGTTCTTGGTAAATATTTTTTTTAAATTTTTTCTATTTATTGTAGACAATGGAAAACAATTTTATAGTTAATCAATTATTTTATAGTTCCATTATTAGTAATGAAAATTCTGTGATTATTATGACCAAAGCATAAAGCACTAAAATGTGTATGATTTTTCATTTTCTTCTAGAAAAAATGATATTGACATATGTAGAAAATGTGCTACGAATGGCTTCCTTATTTTCCTTGCAATGTGAGAGTGTGGAAACCTCACATCCAGTGTAAAGGGTTATGTGGCAGATTTGAAAGAGGAAATACAACTCAGGCACCCATTTTTTCCTCTTACCAACCATATGCATAAATTTCCAAGGATTTAAAATTATTCCTAAAAATGCATAGTTCTGATCAATTAGACCATTATAATCTAGCTACCTGTTCTATATTTTTGGTTGGATAATTTTACATAATTATACAGAGGTCAATGGCTCTAAGAAAGATTTTTATTTGATTTAATATTCCTTTGTTCCGTGATGAAAACGTTAGCCTGCTATTAATGCCGAATGGGTCATGAGGGGCCAGCATAGCTAATTTTAAAGACACTCTCACCTAAGGTAAGAAAATGAAGTACTGAACTATTGAAGAACAATATGGTGTTTCTACCTCTCTTCAAATGTGTCTCATAATGTTAAAGACACATGAAATGATTTCTTAGAAGCTGATTAACTTGGCATAGTCAGTAACTCAGTGCGGACAAAAAATGCAAAATGAGATTGTATAATAAGCTGAATGTGCTCAATCAAACAATCATTAAAAGTAACATGAGGTTGCAGCTCTTTTTGACATATATTTAACTCCAGGATTCAGATAACTATGTCAGGAGATGTGAACATTAATTGAGAAGAAACCAGGGCAACTCTGTAACCTCTCATAATAGAAATAGAAAATATTGTTCTTCAGTTCAGATTAATGCTTTGAGAAAGAATTGTAACAAATAAATGCCTATTAGATAGGATGAGGATCCTCAAAAATGGTTGAGATGTAAAAAAAACTGTAAGTCCCATCCACATATGGTGCAATTTTTAATCTTTTAGGTAGAGAACTTACTGCCTAAATTATTAGTCACTACTTGTAAAACAGGACAAAAGTTGACAACTAAAATACTCCTGCATCAGTAGTTCATTTTATGTACTGTATTATATTCTTAGATCAGGAGTGTCAAATTCAAGACCTTCAGGCTGGATTCAGCCTGCAGGGTGATTAGATCTGGCCCACAGAGCTCCCCTGGAAACAGCAAAAGATCTGCCCACAGTCCCTCTGACAGCCAAAACAGAGCTCAGGAGGGCTGCGCATGGCCCTCCTGAGCTCTGTTTTCACTGGCAGAGGGTTGCAGGAGACTGTCATAGCCAAAAATGAAGATTGGGAATCCATTTTTGCTGGCAGAGCGTTAGGGCCAACACAGACATCCTGACACAAGTGATGTCAATCTGGCTACATCCAGCCTGGCCACGCCCATCCCAGATCACAAGGTCAAACAGTACCCTGATGTGGCTCTCAATAAAATTGAGTTTGACATCCCTGTCTTAGATCTTCATAAAAGAGAGCTGAAATACATGCCATCCCATTGAGTTTTCCCTTCATTAACTAAATGATTGTAAGAGCATTTTTCATTAATATCCTGTAATTGTATTGGGTGGCCAATAAAGGTTGCAGAAGGATTTGGGTATAATATTTGCATTTAAAGCTGTACTGAATTGGATGGTTAAGGAGGCCTTATTATTCCAGTATTGAAGAATTTTCCAGCTTTAAGTACTGATAGTATTATATGCAATCCATTGACAACTATATTTTTTCATCTACTATGGATACTAAGTGCTACAGGTACAAGTGCTTAGGCCTTAATATTTTCCTTAATCTACAGCAGTTTATCAAGTAATTTATCAAGTAAATTATTATTATTGTTGTTGTTATTGTTTTTGCTGTTATTATTTCTCAATATACTGGAAGTTAATATAGAAGAACTCCAGTTAAAACATTCCAGTGCTGTTCCTGTGTTTTGGCAGAATGATTTTAATTGTAGATTATCTGAATTGTAGTTCAAATGTTTGAGTGTTATATAATTATTTTACAGCTTCATATCCATGTGTTCTTAGTAGCCATTATTAGTTTAAAGAAAAGGATATCAGCTTTGGATTCCTACCCAGTTACAATACACTAACCCTTCTAATTCTGAGTTGGATAATGGATGGGGATTAAAAAGAAAGAGGCAGATTAGATTATTAGATTAAGATATCAAACAGCTAAATAGCTGAATAACATAATTCCAATAATGATAATTTTTATTGCATAGCCTATTGACTTATTTATCTACTAATACCTTTCCCAATCAAATGTAAATTAAATTGCAGAATGATTATTTAAATTAATTATTAGTGGCTCAATTCTATGTCATTACAATAAAAGTTGTTTAATTTTATTATGCTCTGTTTCTGAACAAGTTCAAATGTTAAATATATTTATTAGTAAGTTTATATTATATTATTGATACATTTTCAATGCTTACATATTATTGAGTGATATTCTTAAATTAAGTTGCACTGTGCTTCGATTTTCTATAAGTTGGAAAGTGATATATAAATATTATATTACTAGTATTGGTATTTCTAATAATTATTATGGCAAATAATTAAATTCACTATAAATTATTATTTGCTACATGAGGAGATAAAAGAATTGTAAGTTGTAGATTATTATCTACACAAATATTAATTAGTTGAAGAAATTCCACCGGCAAACTGTATATTTAGTCATTCTTTTCTTGTAATTTATGGTATTGGGAAATTCTAGTATGGTTCTTATGGATAGTTTTAATTAAAATGTATATATCTTTTTCAAATTTGTTAAAATAATAACTGAACAAAGAAATATCATAATTTAATTAAAATGTATATATGGAAATGTAATTAAAATTCAAAATAATGTGAGCTATTTTCAAACTAAACAAAATATTGTAATGAATTTTAAAGAAATATAAAAAGCATAATCAAGGGCTTTGATTTGTAGATAGTTCTCATTCAGCAACTACCTCATGTAATAACCAATTGCAGTTATGATGATGATGGTGATGAAAAAGTAAGTTTATGGCCAATCCTTGCAATTATGACCTTTACAGGTCTCTAATACAAAGGAAAATTAAAATAATTACTTTGCTTAACAACCAATTTGCCAGTCCAAATTATGGTAACTAAATGAGGACTACCAATATATGTGTTTAAAATATTCGTAGATGTCATATGATTCTTATTGATTTATCCATATTCTATAACTTATCAGTAAGAATAGGAAAGGTGTACATAAGTAGAGCTATCCTACCAGATATTTCATTTTGTCTTGTAGGAAGACCTGCATGCATTTGTACACTGGGGTTTACAGGTCCAAATTGCAATAAAACAGTCTGCGATCATTTTTGTCAGAATGGAGGAACTTGCAGTATCACTGCTGGAAATCAGCCCCACTGTCGATGTCAACCGGAACATACAGGGGACAGATGTCAAGATTGTAAGTGCAGAATAACTGGAGTATAATTAACAAAAATCAGAATGGAATTGCTATTTTTCAGTTTTTAAAGGCAATCATTTGGCAAAGTACTGTACATCCAGAATAAAACTATATAATTAAGTGTGAAATCAAATAAAAGTTCCTTTTATCAAACAAATATAATAACAAAACAGGCATGACATATTTTTTTAAAATATTTTTATTTATCATTTTATTTATCATTTATTTATGATTTAATAGCGTGTGTGTGTGTGTTTGTAAAAATTGCTTTTATTTTAAGCTGTATTTTGAACCCCTAGAACTACTCAAACTTGTGTGGAGAAAACACTCTTTAACTTTTGAAAAGAAATAAGAAAACATTAAATTACTAAAATGGTCCAAACATTTTAGAACCAGTTCTTATATAGTATATCTGTAGCTTTCCTTCTGTCTGCAAAACTATCTTCTCTTTTACAGGCAAATCCTGGGAGGAGGGATTAGACAGGGAAGCAAACCCTAACCTTCTTATTGGCCATTATATACAATAATGTCTACCTCATAAAATACAAGATAGATGCAGCATTAACTGAAATAATGTCTGTTCTAAATAACAACCATAAGACAAGATTACCAGGAGATTGTCAGTGTCTGGAGTGAGTGAGTGTGTGTGTGCATGTGTGTATGTGTGTGTGTGTGTAGATAGATAGATAGATAGAGAGATAGAGAGATAGAGATAGAGAGAGAGAGAGAGAGAGAGAGAGAGAGAGAGAGAGAGAGAGANAGAGAGAGAGAGAGAGAGAGAGAGAGAGAGAGAGAGAGAGAGAGAGAGAGAGAGAGATCGGTAACAAACTCTGAAGGATTTAAATACCAAATGCTAAAAAAGGCACTTAAAACAAACCATTAAGAAGAATAAATTCATCAGCCGTGTTTTTGCCAAAGCAAATTATTTTCAAAACTAGATACATATTGAGAATATATTGTCTAGAGAATAATAAAAGTTTCCAAACACTTTGGCGGTGGGGGTATTTTCATTTATTCTGCATTAGGGCACACAACACACCTGGAATGCAGTTCAAAGAATAAAGTAGTGCCAGAATGAAAAGTCCAGTCCAGCCAGAAAAAAATGCCGACATTCATTTCCTCATTATCCGATTGCCTTACAAAGTAACAACATCATGCAAGGTATAAGAAGTAAGAAGATAATGCCAGGAGATAAGAAAAATACATATATTTATGTTCCTTCAAAACATATTTACTTACGCTGCCATCTATATACCCCTTACTACATTGCATTTTGTTCTTTAAACCTCTTGTCAATCTCATCAACTTCATACTTTGCCTGTCTTTCCCTTCCTCTCATCCTATTTATGCAATCTTTATCTACTTCCTTTGTCAATTCATGCTTATTGGTATTTTCTGTATGATCAAGCCATATTACATTTATACTGCTCATACTGTTGCTTCAATTCATATACTGTACATTCTTTCTATTATCAAAGTGTCTTGATGTAATCTGGTGATGCTGCTTCAGTCAGGACACTTTCCAATCATGGTGATACTGAAAACATGGCTGATACTTTTTTTATATACAATACCACTTCAAACTTCAAGATAGGTGGTATATTAATTCAATAGATAAACAATAAACACAGAGAAAAAAGAGGATATAATATCCTCATTGTCAGTGTTACTAATAATACTTAATGCATTACAAACATCTTATATATTTGTAAGATGCTGTTTCTTGGTACTGTCATACTTAAGTAATCCATGTCCACTGCATATTATTCACTTTTACCTTTCTCCTGACTTAACCCATTCATTTCCATATGAAAAACTGAACAGAATAACAGAGTTGGAAAGGATCATGGGGTTCTTTTAATCCAACCCACTGTTCAAGTATAATCTTCTTCACCATTAATTCTCATAACTGCTATTCCTCTTAACAAAGTGCAGACAAAAAGAATGATAGATAGAAGGAAATAAAGTTTCAAACAATCGAATGATGAATAAATTAAAAAAATATTTTTTGCTGTACATTTAATTATATATAAGGGGAAAAGTGAAGACAAAGCACTTCTTTGAAGTGCAATGGCAGCACTTGTATACCTGAACTTTGATGCTATCCGAGTTATTAATTAGATCAGAGCTCCATTTATGATTTCTTAAAGTGACATCGGATACCAGCAAAATCAAAATGTCTGTCAAGAATTTGTGGACATTTTATTAAGCTGTTATTATAAAATCTTGGGGCACACAAGAGCTTCTGCAATTTCATAGTGAGTACTCTAAAAGTAATCATATGAATGTTCTTGATGGTAACCAGTGACTCATAGCCTGTTTTTAAAAAATGTAACACAAAAGTAAAAAAAATACTTTGCTTTTGAGTTCAGTGGAGTCATTTTTATGCTTTCTGTTAAACTTTAATGGAAATATTATGAAAATTATTAGCAAGGATAAAGGTGGAACATAACATTAAAACCATTTGAAAAATTAAGATGTAAGATGTAGTATCTGGAAATAATATATAAGAAGTATCTGGAATAC
Organism: Laticauda laticaudata; assembly: GCA_004320025.1. Classification (NCBI taxonomy): domain Eukaryota; kingdom Metazoa; phylum Chordata; class Lepidosauria; order Squamata; family Elapidae; genus Laticauda; species Laticauda laticaudata. The sequence continues at coordinate 41,473 of BHFT01070418.1, forward strand.
ATCCCTATTATATAGTACTGAGAAAAACAAAGTACGTTTCACTGACATTGTTCTCATCTAATATGTTATAGTTCCATTTTCAGTAATACAGTTTGGAAAGTTGGCAGTGTTCTTACATATCCACATTTGTATATGTATACATGACCGTCTGTATGCATGCACACACACCAAAGTTTACGCACACACACACGCACACACACATACACCTACCTATATATAACAAGTCTGAGACAAATGGTAACATGCACAGAAATACAAATCATAGAATAGAATAGAATAGAATAGAATAGAATAGAATAGAATTGAAATGAAATGAAATGAATTGAATTCGTTATTGGCCAAGTGTAATTGGACACACAAGGAATTTGTCTTGGTGCAAGTACTCTTAGTGTACATAAAAGAAAAGATACATTCGAATAATAAGGTACAACACTTAATAATAGTCATAGAGTACAATAAAAAATCAAATTATACTAGGAAACTTCATTATAAATCGTAAGGATACAAGCGACAAAGTTACAGTCATACAATCACAAGTGGGGAGAAGGGATGATAAAGAGTGATGAAAAGGTTATTAGTAATAATAGTGCAGATTTTATAAATAGTTGGACAATGTTGAGGGAATTATTTGTTTAGCAGAGTGATGATGTTTGGGAAAAAACTGTCCTTGTGTCTAATTGTTCTCGTGTGCAATGCTCGATAGCATCATTTGTGGGTAGGAGTTGAAACAGTTTATCTCCAGGATGTGAGGGGTTTGTAAATACTTTTACAGCCCTCTTTTTGACTCATGCAGTATACAGGTCCTCGATGAAAGGCAGGTTGGTAATAATTGTTTTTTCTGCAGTCCTAATTACTCTTTGAAGTCTGTGTCTGTCTTGTTGGGTTGCAAAACCAAACCAGACAGTTATAGAGGTGCAGATGACAGACTCAATACTTTCTCTGTAGAACTATATCAGCAGCTCCTTGGACAGTTTGAGCTTTCTGAGTTGGTGCAGAAAGAACATTCTTTGTTGTGTTTTTTGATGAGGTTTTTTAGGTGTCCATTTTAGGTCTTGTAACATGATAGAACCTAGAAATTTGAAGGTCTCTGTGTTGTCTAGTGTTGTAAGAGATAGTAGTATGGGGGAGTTACTCCTAACGTTGACCACCATTTCTATGGTTTTGAGTATATTCAGTTCCAGATTGCTCCGGTTACACCATGAGGTAAGTTGTACAACCTCTTGTCTGAATGCGGATTTGTCGTTTTCTCGAATGAGACCAAACACGGTTGCATCATCTGCAAACTTCAGTATTTTAAGCCCATGTCACACTGCACCAATGGATGGAAAGAGGATGTAAAATGGAGAGAAACACTTGCCATCCGTTGGGTTGGTAACGCGATTCATCCTGTTCTGTACTCACTTGCGTCTGTTTTTTCTTCCTCTTATCCGTTCCGGCATCTGTTCGACTGAGGTTCCCATCCGCTCAACAAGTTCTAGCTGTTCAAAACTTTTTGAGCGCTGGAAATGTATCCAACTCGTCCGTTCTTGCATCCGCTACGGCATACGGGGACATCTGTTCCTGCAATTATTGCCCCTGTTGCATTCCGTTACGGCGTCGGCTACAATCCTTAGGCATCCGACTGCGCATCCGCCAACAACTTCAAATTGCTCCAGCAGAAAGCGGGACACGGAGGAAGCGAAAACGGTACGCATGAAACGGACATTCAAGCGTTAGTAGCACGGACGGAGAAAGGATGAAAGCAGATGCAGCTCGCATACAAAGCATTTAAATGGAAAAAACGTTTTGCAGAGGGGACCTATCTTCAGTATTAAGGAATGTCTAGAGGATGCCTAGAGATGCAAAAGGACATTAGTGGAAAACCTACATGCCTATAAAAAGGGCAGTGGAGCAACTCACCTGGATCTCACCTTTCAGTCCAGCAGCCTGTTGTGTGCAGACCTTCTGCAGCCTTCATTGGCTTCTTGCTCTTCCACAGCATCCAAGTCCTGTCCACCATTGAGATTCGTAACACAGTCCTTTGTGTAGCCACCATCAGTTCTACAACAGTGCAACAGCCATCTGTACAGGTCTTTCACCGTGTTCTACGCGAAAGAAAAGGAGGTGGCCAAGAAGCGTCTGTTCCAAAGATAGGATTCGGGAGAAGAGCAGAGTTACGGACGTTACAAACAAGCTGATGGCAAATGGAGCTGAGGAACGAAGACTCTCGTGATCCAGAAACTTCATTGAGGAATGCCTCCAGCCATGTTTGATGAGTTTGGGAGCGGCTGACACCCAGGATTGACAAGCAGACGGCACCAACTTCCGGCCCAGCCTGGACCCTGGGCTCAAGGTGCCACTGCTCTGCGCCACCTGGCCTCATGGACCACGTACAGCGAGCATTGCAGTACGGCTGACGAGGGTGCCACAACACCATCAGCATTGTGGTAGAAGAAGTGGTGCAGGGCTCATCTTTGAGAATACAAGGAGGAGTTCCTCCAGTTGCCTCTGCCACTGAAGAAGGCTGGGAAGAAAGTTTGCAGAAGCGAAGTGGTATCAGAAGTGGCTTCTCCCACACCGTTGGAGCCACCGTGCCTTGCAAGCTGCCAGCCAAGTTGGGGTCCACTTATTTCAACTACAAGGGCTTCCTTCAGCATCCTCTTCGCATGGGTCAATGCTGACTTTACAAGTTTCATGTACATCGATGCTTCAGCAATGCGGTCAGCTTCAGATGCCCAGAGTATACAATGCCAGTGATCCTCAAGGAGGGGCTGGAACACAACCTCATCATGGGCTTCCAGATCAGACCCCCTGACCAACGACACGCAAATGTGCCCTAGCTTATCGTGGGGGTTGACTGACCTTCTCCCTCAGAACCTACCTCATGAAAAAATGGCCCTACAACTCCAGATGCCTTACGGTGAAGAGTACAGGATCTTCAATACAGGCTGTCCAAGGGCAAGGCGGGTGGTGGAGAGAACGCCTTGGCATCTGGCTAACAGGCTCCATGGGTACTTCTCACCAACCATGCAGCATCGCCCTAGAGACCAGATGAGGAGGATCATGGAAGCCTTCCTGCATCCTGCACAATCTCATGCGCACCCACTACCCCAGTGTTGCATGAACAGGCTCATGGACCTCCAACAAGGCAATGGGGACTTTGGAACCTGGGAATGGAGTCAAGGGGTGAAACCTTATAGACACTGAGGATGTGCAAGGCCCCAACAGAGCCTCACCGTGATGGAAAGAAGCAGCGGCAACCTCCTGAAAACACGGTTTGCAACTCCCCAGCTGGAGCAGTGGCAGTGGCAAGACAGGATGATTAGATTGATTAATGGATGCTTCCTTCAGCCTGTCTCATCACACTGATGAGATTGGGCCATGTATGTTTGGGTGGGCCTACAATGACAACAGCAGCATTTAATAAAGAGTTGTGTTTTTGTTGACATGTGTGGAATGGGAATGCTTCATTGTTATTGATAATGAAGGGCCAAAGGGGTGTGGCACCTGGAGAGGTGGACCATACAGTCCCACTATTGCATGCACTGCAGGTTTATCTATCCACAACTATCTTAACCCATCCCAAGGTATCCCAGGCCCATTCCACAGCTATACTCCATCCCCAAAGGTAATCCCGGCCCATCTTACCCATCCCACAAGCATGCAAGGCTTAAAAATCATTTCTAAAAGTTTCCACAAGACTTTTATTAATTAAAATAAATTGAAAGCAAGTGTGTGAAGCAAAGATATTCTTTATTAATTAACAAGCTGGAAAAAAACAATGACCCAAGTCAAAGTGTCCAAATAAGTCAACAGGTAGCCACCAGTCTCTGGCACCTTCCTCTTGGTCACTCGGAGGTGTGCCCAGTCTCAGGGGATATGAAGGGTCCATGTGTGTGGAGGCGCTGCTGCTTGGAGTGCTGGTCTGAGCACGACTGCGGGTGCCTGGCCCGAGGGACAAACAGGGGGACGGTGTGTGAGGAAGGTCTCAGACCAGCTGGGCTCAGCCCCGTGATGTTGGAGTGCTTCTTCCTCCATGCCATGGGTTGTCAGCCCCAAGTATGATGACCAGATGCTACTTGAGGCCGGCTTTGGCTGTGGGGGTTGGAGGAAGGAGCAGTGTTAGTGGGGCTGTCTGGTTGCAGCTGCGGTTGAGGACTGAGCGTCTGATGCATCAGTTGCATCAGTGGCCATGGGTAGGATCGGTAGGCATCAGTGGAAACGGTGGCAATGGTGTCGTCCGAGTGAACCTTTGCCTGGAGTGCGGAAGGGCTGTTGCCTGTGCTGCTGGACCTCCTGGTAGTTCGATAAGCCCTGCGTAGGTGAGGGCTGTGGGAAGCCTTTGGAATGGGTAGTGACATCACCTGGGGTGGAGGAAGCAGACCTGGATGGTGGGAAGGCAGGTTCATCTGGATCTGGAGGGTTGTGAGCAGATCGGTTGATCCTGTCCTTACCACCTGGTTTATGAGGGTTCCGCCTATAGTTCATTGAGGGTCTGCTTGATGTAGAGTGAGGAAGGGCTTGCGGTTGGAGATTGAGGCGTCGGTGATGACCAGCTGAGAGGGATCTACGCTGCTCCTGATGGTGGTCTTCTTATCTCCAAGCAGGACAGTTGTGGCTCTGTCCCTTCCTGTCTGGCTCTCTGCCTTTCTGTGGAGGTGGAGCTGGGGGGATGGAAAGGTTGAGAGAGTGTAGTGAGAGTTGGCCAGTCTCCTTTACTCCCACTGCATCATGGGTGATCTTCCACGCGCTCGCTAGGGTTACGACAGCTGACGGAGGGTTTCTCCGTCGTGGCACACTCCCACAGACACCTGCCTGGGAGAAGGAGGCTGACTCTCTGCCGGAGATGACTGGCTCTCAGCAGGCTGCCTGAGAGAGAGGGTTGTGCAGAGGGGCTGTCTCGGTGGTGGATCTCACCCTCAGAAGTGCTTCTTGGCCATGGACCGTAGTCTCTCTTGTCCGTCAGCTTGACCGCGGCCTGGCCGTTTCTTGAGGTGCCAGCTTCCCGTACCAGTGTTTGTGCATGTGCTTCCACCAGCTTGAGGAGCACCTCCGGGAAAGTGTACCCAGGCTCTCCGCCTTCTCTCTCCAAGCAGCCTGCTTCCTTTTGTGGTGTCCCTATAGAGGCCTGTGCCTTCCGCCATAGATTTACTCATTCTCTCTCATCCACTCCAGCACCTCATCCTCATTGTTCCTCCTCGTGTATATATTGCCTCCTCTCCCGTTCTCGGCGTCTGCCTCGTTCCTTCCTTTGGCAGGACCACATGGGGCCCCCATCATCATGAGGGCCTTCCAGGTTGTAGGACCAGCAGGACCAGGATTTCAGCAGCAGCCAGGAGTAAGCACCAGCGAAGCCACGCAGAAGCAGTTCAGCAGAGGCCAAGAGAACACCAGCAGAAGTACCACGGTCAGAGCAGCATCAGTCAGAGTAAGCACCAGCAGAGCCCACCCACCAGAAGCAGCATCAGCAGAGTAAGCACCAGCAGAAGCACCACTGCCAGAAAGCTAGCATCAGCAGAGTAAGCACCAGCAGAAGCACCACCGCCATAAGCAGGGGCAAAGCATCAGCTCCTCCAGAAGCGAAGAAGCAGCAGAATGCTCCAAGCCCCAGAAGAGCAAGCCCTGTGCTGCGAATCCCAGCAGAAGCAGAGTGAGGGCAGGGGGTGGCGAGGCGTGGCCCTGTCCCTTTTGCCAGGCTTGGCAGCAGATGCGCTGAGGCTTTCTCTTCTTCCCCATGCGTTGTGGGGTTGCCTGGCTGGCAGGCAGGCAGGGCAGGCAGGCAGGCAGGCGATGTGTCTGGAAGGCAGGTCTTTCCTTCTGAATGGTGACCTGCTTGCGGAGCTGCTTCCCTTTATATCGCGGGGGCTGATGCAATGCATCCTCCCCGCTTGCGCATGTGAACGCTAGGCATCTGCTAGTGCTTTCTGCTCTGCATCCGCTTCATCCGCTCTGCATCCGCTGTGCATCCGCTTCATCTGCTCGGCGTCCGCTCTGCATCCACTGTATCCGTTCCGCGTATGCTTTGCTGCGGTCCCCTGGAAGCCTTGCGGATGTGTCATCCGCTCCCATCTGCTTCCATCCGCTAGGCTTCTGTGGAGCATCCACTTTCCATCCGCCCTGCGTCCTCCCCCTGTCTATTCCCTTCCATGTTGTCCGCTCTGGTTATGCAAATTCGGGGCACTTTTGAGAGCGGATAACTACGGATGGAACATTTTTCTCGTCCTCTGTGTCCTTTTTACAAATGTTTTGCATCCGTCGGCCAGTGTGACAGGGCCTTTAATAGATGGATCGTTTGAGATGCAGTCAGTGATATATAGGAGAAGAGAAGTGGAGAAAGCACACAGCCTTGTGGGGCCCGCTGTGTTAATTGTACAGATATCAGATGTGATTCTGTCTGGCTTCACCTGCTACTTCCTGTCTGTTAGGAAGCTTATGATACACTTACAAGTATGGTCAAGTACCGCTAGTGGGTTTAATTTACTTAGAAGAATGGCTGGAATGATGGTATTGAATGTTGAACTGAAGTCTACAAAGAGATCACTTGTGTAGGTATTTGGAGATTCTAGGTGTTGTAGGATGAAATAATAATAATAAATATTAAATCACATAAATCATGCATAAATGGACATACAGATTAAGGGAAAAATATATTTACCTGAAATTTACCTAAAAAGAAATTCATCCAACCAAATGTTAATGTAAATGTGTAAAAGTATTTATTGTGTTATATACTATTATCAGATTTTAAAATCTACAAATCTTGTCTAAAATAATGAAATATATTAGATAATCCATTAATGCATTAATAAACAAATATTTATTTATTTAATATTTATTTAAACTTTATTTAAATAATATACAATATTAGAAAAGTTATTACTTTGCAGTTTCAAACTCTTATCACATATACAGATACTCCTTGACTTACGGCCACCATTGAACCCAACATTTCCATTGCCATGAGAGGCAGTTGCATTTGTTAAGTGAATTATACCACATTTTACTTTACAAAATTTTTGCAGCAGTTGTTCATTAAATAATTGCATTTTTAGTGAAATAATGCCATGAAGCAAATCTGGCTTCATCCATTGACTTTGCTTGTCAGATGCTATCTAGAAAGGTGATCACATGACCCCAGGACAGTGCAACTGTCACCAAAACAGTTTGTTAGCATTTTGATCACTTGATCCATAAGAATGTTGCAACTGTTATAAGGAGGGGTGGTATTCAACAGGTTCTGGCCAGTTCTGGAGAACCGGCAGCGGAAATTTTGAGTAGTTCGGAGAACTCTTAAATACCACTTCAGACTGGAAATTTCACAGTATCCTTCCCCGGCCACACCCACCAAGCCATGCCCACAGAACCGGTAGTTGACAAAATTGAATCCCACCACTGGTTATAAGTGTGAAATGGTCGAACGTCTATGGAAATTTTCAATCATCCAGGTCATGACTGTCCCAAAGGTGCTTTTTCAGAAAGTAACTGGATTTTCTTGTTTTTTCTTTAAAGACATTTTGCTTCTCATCTAAGAAGCTTCTTCAGCACTGACTGGATAGTGGGGAATGGAAATATTTATATTCCTTGTAAACAGCTGGACATTTGTATTCTTTTAGAGATTTATTGAGGACACTTGGATATTTATCTGTGTCCTCAGGGTCACCTAAGTAGTGCAAATGGGTGTGGAGACTTCTTGGTAGCAGGATGTTTTCTGCCCTATGTCCCTTCACTGTTGAAGACAGGCGCAGGGTGTTGGGGATGAGTTTGTGTTGTCTGCATCTCAAATTGAAGTGCAAATGGTTCCTGTAGTCTGTAGTTTTTTGGTAAATCTGTTTAAACTCCCACACCATTTGAAAGGTGTTCATCCCAAAGTTCATAGCTCAACATCTATGGAGATTCTCAGTCATCCAGGTCATAGCTGTCCCAAAGGTGCTTTTTCAGGAGGCAACTGGACTTTCATGTTTTTTCTTTGAAGGCGTTTCACTTCTTATCCAAGAAGCTTCTTCAGCTGTTTGTGAAATTGATCATGCCATTTTTTTCAGTGCTGTTGTAACTTCATATGATCATTAAACAAATAGTTGTAAATAGAGGACTAATTGAATTGTATAATGAGAAATAAGAAAGAGACTTAAAGACATAACTTATGTTGTTGTATGGCAATTTTATCCTATAAAAGATCGATTGCATGAAGATGTAAGGGTGACAAAATACAGACATGTTCATATTTTGAGAAAACTGCAGTAATAACACATATTCTAAGCCACTACAGAACTGGATTGCCAAATTCGGAGGATCTATTCATTTTTCTTTTAGATTTCCAGGAGTTGTTCCCAATGCCTGTTAATGGGAGGTTGCCATTGTCTGTAAAAAGTATTTTGTTTCAGGGTTTTTTGTTTGTTTGTTTCCTTTTTGTTTTATTTTGTAATTGTGAAAAAAGAATTATATTAGCATACAGGTATTCGTTTTGTATGTTTCACATGCTTTATATCAGACATCATTCTTGGATGGCTCGGGAAGAAGAAAAAAATATGGCAAATGTTTTTTTTTTAATCCATAAAGGAACATCCCTGAGATTTAAGAAGTGTCTTTTAAAAACTGTTGAGAAATTTTTGTCTCATTTTGAATATTTTTAAACAGATCTATTGGATTATGTCTTTGAAAAAAGTATATATGTGTATATGTTCATGTCCTATAAAGATTTTTTTCATAACTTATTAAAATAATTATTGATTCTAACAACTTATTAACATGCTTACAAGAGGATAATTTTATAATGTCTTATGTATGCATATGTGTGTATTCATTGCAGATATTTGCCACCATTATTGTGTTAATTCTGAATCTTGCATCATTGCTGATGATGGCAGCGTAGAATGTTTCTGTCCTCTACAATATGAAGGTGCAAAATGTGAAATAGACAAATGTGTAAAATGTCATGGAGGTCAGTGCATCATAGACAAGAAAAATGATGACATAATGTGCAAGTAAGTTAAAGCTGTGATAAATCATGTAATTGAATAGCCAGAAATGTATTCTTTCAATATATTTGTAAATATTGGGCAAGCCAATATTATTGTTGATAGATCAAGTCTGCCTTATCTGCAACGACAGTAAGCTGAGCAGATATGAATTAAAATATGATTTTAAAATATAAAATGAACTATTATTCAGGCTTGTATAGAAATGAAAATTAGGCTATCATGTAAGAAATATTCCAGCAAAAAGAAAGATTTTTATATCCGTTAAAATCAAAATTTATTACATGTGTATAATTAATTTAGTAGATTCTAATTAAATCAGATAGGGAATTTTGGGTGTTCTCTGAATAGTATACCTTAATGTACAATTTGCAGTAGCCATCTGCTCTGTTATAAAAATATGTGCATAGATGTATTATTGTGGGAAAGTATTTTAATTACACATTTTCCATATTGTAAATGTCCCATAGTAATTAATTTATAGATTAAAATATTTATGTTTTGCCTTTCATGAAAAATTAATTAAAATATATACTGTATATTGTAGTTTTACCTGAATGAAAAACTAAAAGGGTAGAGAAAATCAAAATGATAGTTCCAAACACACATTTGTACAAGAGCATTAAAATGTAGTGCAATTTGCTCCTTGAATTTGTTAAGTAATCTACCAGGAATTAAAATTTAATGTCATTTTTAGAAATTCATGTTAATATCAGATTTGTAGCAATAAAACTGAAAAGTGAAATATTACTTCCAATTTTAGAAGAATTATTGGCCCTTACTAGCTATTATAGAATACATAAAGATCACATCTGCTGGATAGTATATTTTTCATTATTTTTTCTTTTTTTAAGGTATTTTCTTTTACCAACAAGAATAAAACACAATACAGAAAAATAGAAAAACAAACAACACTAACAATAAGAAAAAAAATGTACAAAGAAAAAAAGAAAAATTTAAATGTCAAATATTAACATTAAACACAAACATTATCATTAAACATAAATATAAAAATTAAATATAAAAAAATACACTACGGCTAGATGCTGAAAAGTAAATTAAAAAACCTGATAGCTTTTCTATCTTTATTTAACAAAACTACTTTATTAAATAAACAAATACTCCAGATGAGAAAGTCTTTGTCCAATAATCAAGTTTCCCAACATCTAATCATAATATATAAGTAAAACAAGAAAAAAAGACCAGTCAACATGTTAGCACATTAATCATCAAATCTCTCTGTTATTGTATTTAATATGTAGAAAGTCCACAAAATAACTTCCAGTCTCTTATAAAGTTATCTCGTCCAAGGCTCCCCAACCCCCAATCTGTGGCCTAGTACCAGGCTACAACCCATTCAAAACCAGGCCATGGAAGTGGGTGAGCATATACATGCACATACATGTCCAAAGCAGCATTTGTGAAAGTGCACATGCACACAAAATCATCTCTTTCTCCCTCCCAATCTCCACCCCAATCCCATCCCAACAGTCAACAATTGGCATCTCTTTTCATTTCCAATGCTTAGCAAGTACAATCCTCACAGCAGTCACCATTTAAAAAAATAGTGCCCCAAGCTCTTTTTTGATTGGTTTATCCATAATACCGAAAAGAAAAGCTTCAGGTTCCATTTATATTTTCAATATTTTCTTCATTATCTCTTTCTTTAGCATCCTATAAAAGCTTATATTTAATTCTTGTTTTTTTTGTTTTTGTTTTTTTCAAATAAATTTAGTTATACGGTATCTTTCTGACACTGTTTAGAAGAAAAATCTTTCATCAATATCAGTGTTGTCTGGAATAGAAGTAACATTCTTTCCATCAATAACAAATCTAGTTTTTCTCATCTGTTTGAATCTGACTTTATCTCCTTCCATATTTTAACATAATTATTTTTATAAAGCTTAGAATTTTCATCAGTAAGAATTAGCCCCAAGTACTGTATCTTTTTCACAACTTTAAGACCAGTTTTAATTTCCAATTTCTTCTGGTCTTTCACATTCATATTCTTGGTAAGTATCTTTATTTTAAGACCACATTTTAAAAAATATTTTAATCTTCCTCACAACATATTCAATATTTTGTAGTGGGTTTTCACACAATCAATTATTTTCATTACTTCTGTGTTATTAAACTGTTACTGGGACATGGCCACAGCAAAGCATAAAAACAAAGAAACAGAGATGGAAATCACTCATATTTCTACTCCCTTGATAATAATGTTATTAGTGAGATAAAGATCTTGTGTTGTATAAATACACATGCCTTTAAGTTGTCATGATATTAAAAGTAAGTAAAGCTATTGTTTCTGGTCACTAGAATCACTCATCTAGTACTAAATAACAAAATTGTCAACATCTATTATAAAAACTACACCCTAAGTCAAGGTCTCTGATCTTGCTGCATAGTTTGTTGAACATATCAAACATATAGTTGATTGAGTAACCATGCTAAGTTAAGCTGAGCAGCCTGTAATAGCTTTCTTCATTGACCAAGGAAAGTAATTTAACATACTATTAAAAAAATAGAATGACTGAAGCACCCCATTCATCAGCACTGGCATAGTTAACAGTGACATGTTTTCCTCCTATACATCATAGCTGCACAAATGGAAAAATTGCATCCAGCTGCCAAGTGTGTGATGGCTATTGCTACAATGGTGCAACCTGCAGGTTGGATATAGAGACAAATATACCTGTCTGTCTGTGAGTATCATGAAATAATTTGGGCATCTTTATATCCACATGATTCCTAATGCCACTTTGCCAAAGTAATTTCTTCTTTCAGAGTCATACCATGATAATGAAAATTTGCTCCAGATTTGGCTTTGTTTTTGACAATTGTCAATGGCAAGAATAGGAGAATGGCACCCCCTAACTACATGATACTATTTCTATGTTATCTATTTTAATTATTATATAGATTGCATTTCTTAGAGATATAGACATATTATCTGTTGTTCAAAGACAAATATATTGTTATGAATATATGTATAAATAACACTTGCAATGTTGCGGAAATAGTATTGTACTAAGGAAGACTTTAAAATCCAAATTTTAAATTAATTCTTAAATCATAGTTATCCATATGATGTGACCTTTTAATATGTAAGTATATTGCAATTGTGTTATGGTAACTATAAAGGTACATTTCACTCTTGTAACTGGCTCTATATGAAATAAGTCTAAACTGAGTATCCTAATTTTAATGTACGTGAAACATTTCAATGTCATTGTCCTTAAAGTGCTCATTAAAAGAATCCATAATCGTTCTGTTATAAGAAAAGATTGTCAGATATTTGGATGTAATGATATTCTTCCAAATACATCATTGCTGGCTGATGAATAAAAAATGTGTTTATTTATTTCAAATTATTGGAGAAAAAAGGAATTCAACGTGTATTTCCATAAGAATAGATTATATTTGGGCAGGATCATAATTCTAATATGGGTGCAGAGACTGCATATAGAATTATTAGCTTCTGTCCTTTGTCTTGGATAATAACCTGATACATTGGGGCATTATTATGTATGGAATGTCAGTGTGCTCAACTGGTGCAAAACTTGAATTAATTCAGAATTTAGGTAACATTCAGCCAGGGGTATTTGAAGGTTTGAGGTAGACTTTAATCTCTCCTGGCTCGCAATTATCAGGCACTACATAGTGCCTGCCTTTGTATCTTGTTGTCTACCACAATAGAAGAAAGATCAAATTGATTTTGTTGAATTCTGTGCCAGTTCTATGTTTGACAGAATTGCACCCACATTAGCTTGGTTTTCCAAGCTGTCAGTAAGATTTAATGAATACTAATAGTTTGGACTTACCATGATCAGGTGGAGCATATTTGCTTATTGTTCATTTTATCAGCAATGTATTTGCATTTAAAAGATATCAGCAAAAAAACAAAAAAGAACAAAGGGAGAATATTTATTTATTTAGCTGTATTTTACTGAAATTCTGCAGATGCTCTGTGGGGTTTAAAAATCAGCGCTGTGACCAGAAAGTGAACCCTTGTGATTACTACTGTCAGAATGAGGGAAATTGCACTTTAACTGCGTTTAATGAACCGAGATGCAAGTAGGTTTAACCTTCCACTTAATGCTGCACATTTTGTGACATCATTTCAGGCCACAGTTCATTGGTTCAGATCACATACATCCATATCATCTTGCAACTTGTTCTTAACCTCAGGGTTCATTTGTGTAATTTAATGTAGTTGTTTGAAGATTTGTTAATGACTATATTAAAAAGTACAACATTGGATGTAACATTGCCTTATTATTAAGCCAAAACTTTATGCTATACTATATAATGAAAGAACATGACATCAGGATGTTTAGAAAATAACTCTGTCTTTAAATAGAACGTTTATAAAAAAGGTAAATTATACACAAATTCATCACATGCTATTCTAAAACCTGATACTCTAATTCTAGTATGTGCTAGTTAATAGAACAAGTAGACCATTAGTCAGCTGTTGAAGTGATAAATATCTTTGTGAAAATAATAAGAAAATAATTTTAAAAAGCAATTACTACAATAACAGCAAATTAGCCAAGCTATCTTAATCTTTTCATTACCTAGAATTTATTTACCATTGTATGTAGGTTTCAAAAAGAAATAGGTTTCCTAGATCAGTGTTCCTTAAGAAATAAACTACATCTGTCTTGATGAATTTTCCATTGTAGGATCATAGGGTCTCCCCATCAGCATTTCAAAAGGAGAAACCTCTGTGTCTTTCCTTGGACAAGTTCTGATCCTGAGCAGAG
>BHFT01070419.1:0-15258 GCA_004320025.1 Laticauda laticaudata
GTGCAGAATTAGTTTTCCAATTGATATCAGGATAATTGAAGTCTCCCATTACTATTGTTGTGTGTTTCCTGCATATAAAGCTTGGGTATTATATTTTATAACCACATTGTCATGCCCCTGTCGGAATCTGAGTCGGAGGAGGAAGCCAAACAGCTGACAAGGAGTGGGAGTGTGGCTCCGTTAGCTGTGGAAGAAATTGGGGAAGGGCAAAGTCCAGATGGGCAGAGCCAGGAAGAGGTAGAACAAGGGAAAGGGAATTCAGAGGAAGACCCAGGCCCATCCCCTCTTCATCCTAGGGCATGTAGGGAGGAACAGAGAAGAGATCAATGTGGGTTGTGTGGCTTACAGGGGAGGAAAGGGCCCTGATTCCCTCCATTAGCTGCAGCTGGGAACATAGTGTATAAAAAAGGCAAGCTGCATGCAGCAAGCTATTGAGAGCAAATATGACTTTATCTTGTATCATTGTTGCTTATCTGTGTTTCTGGCATCTTCCATTATGTGTGAGTTTTGCCCTGCTTTCAAGTCTGAAATTCCAGCTCCTGCCCTGCCAAAATAATTACTTCAGTTTGGTTTGTTTGGATTTTAAGTTACTGTTTGTGTGTACCTTGTTTTGGACTGAATTTTCTACAGTCAAAGGCTGTTCCTGGGATGGTTTTTCTCTAGCCGAAGGTAACCTGGACACTGGGGGCAAAGTTGGAGATAATAAAGGAACTCTTCTTGCGTATCTGACTGTGTTGCCTTTGTGCCATGTCTCAGATCATCTCTCACACACACCCTGTGGATGATATGTTTCTTCCACTAGATTCAACTTGTTTTTCCTCTAAATGGCAGCACGGTCGCTCAGCAGATAAGACATTGTTTGAGACCCAAGCGGCACATGATGGGGTGAGCTACCATCCTAACTCCAGCTCCTGCCAACCTAGCAGTTTGAAAGCATGCAAATGCGAGTAGATAAATAGCTACCATTTTAATGGAAAGGTAACAGCATTCAGTGATGTCATGCTGGCCACATGACTGTGGAAATATCTTCAGTCAGCATTGGCTCAATGGTCTTGAAACACAGTTGGCAATGATTACCAGAGTAAAATCTGCAGGAACTCCTTCACATGTTTTACCTTTTCCTCCAGATGTTCAGAATGGTACATATTTGGCCTCTTTCTTCCTAGTGAGCTAAGGATTGGCCCCAAATCATCTAATGACACGAGAATTGTTAAGGTTAGTTTTCAACCTGGATTTCCCCAGCTTCTAGGCCAGATTCCTCTTTCAGTTCGCAAAACACCAGGCAGCTCCAACAAGAGTTCAATATGCTATGAACAGGTCCCTATTTCAGACGTTTGAAAGCTATCAGTTAAAAGAAGACATTCCCATATGTTAAGAAATAATTTCTCTTCTCTTTGTTTTCTCACCTCTCTCTGTTTATAAAAGTTAGCTTATATTATTAAGTTCTCTCTTAAGCCCCTGTCACACAGCACCAACAGATGCAAAGAGGATGTAAAACGGAGAGAAACACTTGCCATCCGTTGGTTAACGCGATGCTTCCGTCCTGTAACCTCACATGCAATCCGTTTTTTTTCCATACTCTCTAATCTGTCCAGCATCATCTACTGACATTTCATCCCTTCAAAAGTTATGAGGCTGCACAAAACTTTTTGACGAAAATGGATCACAAACAGCGGGTCCGTTCTACATCCGCTACGCAAGGGTGGCATACTGCTCGTCATCCGGTTTCATCCGTTACGCCATTCCGCCTAAATTCCCAGGATATATCCGCGCAACCTCGCATCTGCTTCCACAGAAAAGACACAGGAGGAACGAAAACGGATCGGAATGACACCACGTTAGTAGCACGGACGAGAAAGGATGAAAGCGATCAGCTCCATACAAACATTAAAATGGAAAAAACGTTCGCATAACGTATCTCAGATATTCCAGATTCGTCAATGTCTAAAAATGCAAAAGACACTAGCAGGAAAACCTAATATTTCCTATAAAAAGAAATCACCTGATCTCACCTTTCAGTCCAGCAGGCCTGCTTGCAGACTCTTCCAGCCTTCATCTGGCTTGCTTGGCTCTCCACAGCAATCCAGTCATCTCCACCATGGTGATCATCACACACTCCTTTTAGCCACCATCATTCTAGCAATCAGTGCGAGGCCATCTAACAGCACTTTCAACCTGTTCTACTAAGAAGAGTGCCAAGAAATGTCCTTCGAAGATGATTCCAGAGACAGAGACGGAGATAACTAATAACAAGCTTATTGACTGGACAAATCCCTCGTGCATTCCAGACTTCATGAAGTGCCTCCAGCCATGTTGACAGGAAGTTGTGGGAGCCGTTAGACCCAGGTTGACCAAGGGCAAACACGCAATTCGGCCACCTGACCCTGGACTCAAGCGTCATGACTTGTCCACTGCCCTCAGGGACACGTATACAGAACATGCATACATCGCTGGAGTCCAACCAACACCATCAGCAATTGTGATCAGAGATGTCAGCCATCAATTCGAAGAATACTGTGAGAGCTCCTCCATGCCCTCCACTGAAGAAGCTGGAAGAATTGCAGAGCATGGTTCAGAACTGGAACTTTCCCCCAACACTTTGAGGCATACGATGACAGCTGTGGCTGCAAAGGCTCCACCAACTCAGGGTCCACTTATCACAATCTACAAGTTTCTTCAGGCAATCATCCTCTTGGCCATGGTCGATGCTACTTAACAAGTTCAGTTACATCGATGCTTCAGCAACGGTCATCTTCAGATCCCAGGATACAATGCCATGTGACTCAAGAGCTGGACGCAATCTCATCATGGCTTCTCCAATGCCATGACCCCCTGCCCAATGACACAAATATGGTGGTCCTAACTTCATCGTGGATGATGCCTTCTCCCATCAGAACTACCTCATGAAAGCCTACACTTCTAGATGCCTCACCCGTGAGGAGGAATTTCACTACAGCTGTCAGCAACTTGAGAATGCCATTTGCATCCTGCCAACAGGTTCCAGTACTTCTCAGCCCAACCAAGCACATCGCCCAAAGCCTGAAGAATCTGAACTTTCTCATCCTGCACAATCTCTATGCCCCCACGTACCACATTCCTTCACACGCTCGTGACCTCCAAAAGCAATGGGACATGGAGCCTGTGAACGAGCAACAAACCTGATAGACACCTTGGTGCTGAAGCCACAACAGAGCCGTTCACGTGAGGCGAAGAAGCAGGCGCAACCTCTGAAACACCTGTCAACTCCCCAGCTAGCAGTTGGATCAAGACCAGGATATAAGATGCTTAATGGATGACTTCCTTCACGCTGTCCTCATCACAATGATGAGATTGTGCATGGTTATCTTTAGTGCCCTACAATGAACAGGCATTTAAATAAAGGTTCCTGAAATGTGAAATGTGTGGATTAAATGATAACATTTGTTATTATATAAAGGGCCAAAAGTGTGCACCTAGGGTACCATACAGTCCCACTAATGCTTGCACTGCGGTTTTATCTATCCACAGGCTATTATCATCTCACAGTATCCCTCCCATCCATAGCTATTACCCATCCCATGCAGGTATCCTCCCATACCATTCTATCCTAACCCATCCCAACCTATTACCATGCATCCACAGGTTCCCTTCCCACCCACTGCTATCTCTAAACCATCTCCACAGCTATTACCACACCAACAGGGTATCCCTGGCCCATCCCACGGCTATCGCTTACCCATCCCAGAAAGCATCAAAGCGCTTAACCATTTCTAAAAGGTTCCAACCAAGGACTATTATTTACTAAAAGGAACTGGAACCAAGTGGTGTGAAGCAAAGATAAACTTTATTAATAACAAAACTGTAAAGCAAAATGACCCAAGTAAATGTCCAAGCAAAAGATAAAGTCACAGGTAAGCAAACCCAGGTCTCTGGCACTCTTTCTCAGTCCACTCTGAGGCGTGTCCATAGTCTCAGGTTGAAGGTCAGTGCTGTGAGTGGCTGCTGCTTGGAGTGTGGTCTGAGGTGCATGGGGTGCCTGGCCCCAAGAGACAACAGGGGCTAGTGTGTGGTGAGAACGCTCTCAGAGAGTGGCCAGTCCATGTGAAGTTTGAGAGAGCCCTTCTCCAGGACATGGGGTGTATCCCAGGACCGTGACCAGATGTTATCTGAGGCCGGGGCCTTGGCTGTGGGGATGGAGAGAAGGAGGAGTGTAGTGGGGTGCTGGTCTGCAAGTGAAGTGCAGGTGGAGCGCGTGGGTGGCATCTGTGGCGTGGTGTGCATCTGTGGTGCTGGTGGCATCAGTGGTGTCAGTGGCATCAGTGGCATGCGGTGGCACCGGTGGTGTTCGATGTACCTGTGCCTGGACTGGATGGGCTGCGCTATGCCTGCTGGAGCTCTGGTAGCCCGTAAGCTGTGGTAGGTTGAGGGCCTGTGGAAAGCCTTGAAATCAGTGACATCAGCCTGGGTGGAGGAGCAGACCTGGACTGGGTGGGAGCAGTTTCAGCTGGGTCGAAGGGTTTGTGAAGAAGACCGGTGATCCTGTCTTGATCACCTGGACTGTGGATTCGGCATGTCATGAGGGTCTGGTTGACGTAGGTGAGGAAGGGCTTGTGGTTTGAGGATGTATGTCTGGTTGTACAGCTGAAGAGAGGAGATCCACGCTGCTTTGATGGTGTCCCTGATCTCCAGCAGGACAATGTGGCTTTGCCCCTCCGGTCTGGCTCTCTGCCTGCTTTCTTGGAGGTGGAGCTGGGGTGGATGTGGGTTGGTGCTCTGGTGGAAGTGCCCTCTCCTTGCTCCCACTGCATCAGATGGTCCTCCACGCGCGTCTGCCACGGGGAGTGCAGCTGTCGGGGGGTCTCCGTCGTGGCACCTCCATAGATACCTGCCTGGACACAGGAGCTGACTCTTGGCCAGAAGAGGACTGGCTCTCTGCGGTTGCCTGAGAGAGAGGGTTGTCAGAGAGCGCTGCTCCTCGTGGCGGATCTCAACCTCCAGAAGCTGCACTTGCCATCATGTAGGTCTCTCGGTCCGTCAGCTTGACTGTGGCCTGGCCAGGATTTTGAGGTTGCAGCTTCCCGTACCAGGTGTGCATGTGCTTCCACAGCCGAGGAGCACCTCGAAGTGTAGCCCAGGCTCTCCGCCTTCCTCTCCAAGCAGCCTGCTTCCTTTGGTATCTCGATAGAACTGTGTCCCTTCCGCATAGATACTTGTTCTCCCTCAGCCTTTCCAGCACCTCATCCTCATGTTCCTCTTTGATGGAGTATTGCCTCCTCTCCATTAACACGTATGCCTCTTCCTCCATCTGGCAGGGCCATCTGGGCCTCATCAGAGGGCTTCGAGGTTCTAGGGGCTGCTCCCACCACACCAGCAGCAGCAGCAGCAACAACAACAGTAACAGCAAAAGCAGGACCAGCAGCACCAGCAGCACCGGCAGCACCAGCAGCACCAGGATCAGCAGCAAACGAGGTAAGCACCAGCAGCACCAGCAACGACAGGAGCACCAGCAGACCAGCAGGACCAGGAGCACCAGGAGCACCAGCAGGACCAGCAGGACCAGGAGCAGCGCCAGCAGAGTAAGCACCAGCAGAAGCACAGCACCAAGGAGCAGCGCCAGCAGGTAAGCACCAGCAGAAGTCCAGCACCAGGAGCACGCCAGCAGAGTTAGCACCAGCAGAAGCACCAGCACCAGGAGTAGCGCAGCAGAAGCGCTCAGCACACCGAAGAAGTCAGCCCGAGCAGCAGAAGTCCCAGCAGAAGCAAGCTCAGGGCCAGGGGATGGGATGGTGCCCTGTCCTTCTTGCCAGGGCTGGCAGCAGATGGAAGAGGCTTCCCTTCTTCCCCATGGTTGTTGGTGGCCGGCTGGAGCTGTGTCTGGCAGCAGGTCTTCCTCCTGAATGGTGACCTGCTTGTGAGCTGCTTCCCTTTATATCTGTGGGCTGACACAATGCATCCTCCCCGCATGCTCAATGAACGCTTTGCATCTGCTAGGCATCCGCTAGGCTTCCGCTCTGCATCCGCTTCATCCGCTCGGCATCTGCTCTGCACCCGTTCTTCCGTTGCTCGTCCACCTCCTTCGCTGGCTCCCCGGAAGCCCTGCGAATGTGCCATCCGCTACCATCCGCTCCCATCCGCTAGGCTTCTGTGAGCATGCCGCTTACATTCCTCGGCTAACGTCCCCCCGTACTCGTCTCCTTTCCCTGTTTGTCTGCGTCTGCTTATTGCAAGATTTGCGGGCCAATTTTGAGAGCGGCATAACAACGGATGGATACATTTTCTCAATCTGCTGTGTCCCTTTTAGCTACGTTTTGCATCCGTTGGCCTATGTGACAGGCCCTTTAGTTTGAAAAAAAAATGATAGAAGAAAACGAATTCAATTCCTTCTTCCCTGTGGTGGACTTCCAATCTATTCATCCCCTCAGTCATGACTCTGCAACTGGCCAATATCTTTTGTATCAGTCCAAGATTCTGGGCATGTATCTAGTGGGTTATGTCCTAGGATACCAGATGAAATTAGGTTTGCAACCAGAAAGTTGGCTTATTAATAAAATATGAGGAAATGTTTGCAGTGTGGACATCTGTATACACTAATTAAAATAGAAATCCTACCACAACAACAATAACAACAACAACAAAGAACATCTGACTATTTCAGGACAGCCAATTAGGTCTAGCGGTTAAGGCATTACCACACTGTAAACTGGAACACCATGAGTTCAAGTCCCACCTTAGCCATGAAAACCAGCTGGGTAACTTTGGGTTGGTCCCTCTCAGCCCCAGCCCACCTAAAAAGTGTTGTTGTGGTGGGGGAAATAGGAGGAGGAAGGTGTGTTTGGATATGTTCTCAGTCTGGAGTTATTTGTAAAAATAACAAGGATGAGAAATAAATAAACAAACAAACAAATAAATAAATACATGTGGGTTCATGAAGGAGAAATAAAAGCACACGTAGAAAAGAATGAGAGTGTGTAAGAGATGTGGATCAGAGGTGGTATTCAGCCAGTTTGGACTGGTTCTGGTGTACTGGAAGCAGAAATTTTTAGTAGTTTGGAGAACCTGCAAATATCATCTCTGGCTGGCCCCGCCTACCCACCCTCGCCTTTACTTCTCCTATATTCCATTGTTTTTTAGCTCATTGATTCGCTTGGCAGAGTGGATTGCCATGATTCAGCTGAGCTAAAAAACAGCTCACCTCACTAGTGCTGACAGAGGGCATTTTTGATTGCTGCACATGCATGTGTGAAGCACACTCTCATAGAACTGGTAGGAAAAAAATGGAATCTCACCACTGATGTGGATTACGAAAGTCTGTTGGCCTTGTGGATGAAACCAATGAAGTATGGACAACTTCACTTGTCCAAATTAAAATGGAAACCTTACAAATACAGTACTTGAAACTGAATCTGAATGCACAACTCTGCCCATTCAGCTAAATTTTTGCAAAGCACGAGAGTCTAACAAACAGTTGCTATGATTAATGACACCCAGGTAGATTTAGGGAAGGAGTGCCAAAATAAAATGAGGGTTGCTATGATTTAGTTCATTTGGATAATTGGAATTAAGAAGGAAATTATATGCACTGCTACAATCTCCCTCTTCCTTTCTTCTTCTCCAATTTAATCTCTTGGGTACAGTAATTGTAGAACACTTACGTACATACAGTAAGTATCGTCCCATGATTCAGAGGTCAATTTTTAACCACACATCCTGATACTTAAAAAATATTAGCCATTTTTGAAGAGTTGGTGCTTACTTTCCTGCCGTTCCTCAACTCACAAAAGTGCTCATATAGTCCTGAGAAATTTTTTTTAAAAGTCAACTCTAGTTATACTACAAGGAACAAACTTTATTTCAGAGAATTAATTCCTCCAGGCTGCCTCGGTGTAAATCAGAATTTGACATGCAATGTGAAATGGCCAAGCCATCAGGGGTGATGCAGGGGTCTTCAAACTTGGCAAGTTTAAGACTTGTGGACTTCAGTTCCCAGAATTCCTCAGCCAGCTGGGAGCTCCTGTCTGATTTAGTGAAGGGGGAAAATGTCCTGATACATCATGCGATGCTGCCATGACAATCCAAGTTTGGTCTGTTCAAAATCCTAAATCAAACCAGATCAACCAGATTGTGTGATGTCCAGGGTGAGATTCAGCCGGTTTGGGCTGGTTCACACGAACCGGATGTTAAATTTACATCTGGTTTGCAGAACCAGTAGTTGAACCAACCATCTGACCCTATCCACCCCTCCCTGCCTCTCCAGGAGTCTCCACGCAGCCAATTTTGGGTGCAGGGTCAGTGTGGAGGCTCTGGGAGGGCAAAACATGGTCTTCCTGGAAGTTCCAGAAGTCTGGAAATGGGCCTGTTTGTGGCTTCTTGAAGGCCTCCAGAACACAGGGGAGGCCATTTTCACCTTCCCAGAGGCCTGAGGGAAGCCTCTAGGCTCTGGGGAAGGCAAAAAACAGCCCTCCTGGAATTTCTTGTAGGCCATGCCCACCATGGCCACAACCACCCAGCAACCTGGCAGAGAACTGGTTGTTGGGATTTTTGAATCCCACACCTGGTGATGTCCATCCCATCCCAATGGGATACCCAGGAAAGGCATGGGCCAAACAGGAGTTCAGTGGTGTTATGTTCAGATTTAGGCATGGTTGCATTTTATTTTAATTTGTTAGGATCTACTGAATAATTCAGTAGAACCATAATATGGAGATCACTCAATCATAGGAATGCTGGGAGCCTCTGGTTGGAAGAAATTCCTAAAGGTTGGATCATGCAAGGAAGGACAGATGGATCTCCAGCCTAATTACATGGTGGCCTCATACCAAGTTAATTCATAATTTATTAATATCTCCACCTTCCTTCCTTCCTAACTCCCTCCTTCCCTCCCACCCACATCTTCCTTTTTTCCTCCCTCCCTCATCTTCTTCCTCACTCCTCCCTCCCTTCCCTTTCTTCCCCCTCCCTCCCTGTCCTCCTCTCTCCCTCCCTCCCTCCCTTCTTTCCTTCCTTCCTTCCTTCCTTCCTTCCTTCCTTCCTTCCTTCCTTCCTTCCTTCCTTCCTTCCTATATNTCCTTCCTTCCTTCCTTCCTTCCTTCCTTCCTTCCTTCCTTCCTTCCTTCCTTCCTTCCTTCCTATATATATAGGGCCTGTCCCTGATTTCAAGGGATATCACACCACAAAGGAAACTTGACAAATGAATGGAGAAGAGAGGAGACAACATGTATTGACAGAAGGTTAAAGTAAAGATGAGTAAAATATGGAGATGACTGGGAAAATTTGCCTCCAGGTAAGAACCCATGCTTTGGCCTGAGGGAAAAAAACAGGACACTGTCAGAGTCAATTTGGTATCACAACTGAAGGATTTCCTTCTTCCTCTCCTTTCTTCCCTCCTTCCTTCCTTCCTTCCTCCACCTTCCTTCCTTCCCTCCCTCCCTCCTTCCCTCTCACCCACTCCTTTCCTCCCTCCCTCATCTTCTTCCTCCTCCCTCCCTTCCCTTTCTTCCCCCTCCCTCCCTTCCTCTTTCCTTCCTTCCTTCCTTTCTTCCTCCTTCCCTCCATCCATCCATCCTTCCCTTCAAGCTCAACCAAACAACCAAGCTCAGGGAATGACTAGAACATAGAAGAACTGATTAAATTACATGGTTTTGCCTACAGATTAAGGATTTATCTAAATCTGATACCACACAAGCATGTTCCACGTTGCCTTTTTTTTCTCATAATGGTAAAAATCTTTACCATAGGTCAAAGGCTACATAAAAATCCCAGGCTGTTAGGTACACACCAACTACAAATGTCCTTGTTATCAGTTAGAAGACC
The DNA here is from genome assembly GCA_004320025.1 of Laticauda laticaudata. Classification (NCBI taxonomy): domain Eukaryota; kingdom Metazoa; phylum Chordata; class Lepidosauria; order Squamata; family Elapidae; genus Laticauda; species Laticauda laticaudata. Next base: position 9,790 of record BHFT01070419.1, read on the forward strand.
CATTTTGTTCCTAAATCACAGGAAAGTTACAAGAAAGGCAGATCAGAAAGACTGATATACAGGTGTGTATATCAGTTCTAAGCTGACAGGGGTTCAATTGTTGGAATTTTTATAACCCCCATCCCATCCATCTCAAAAAAATCTTGTTAAAGAAAATTGAAAAAAAAAAACACCTCATGTCTAACCCTTTAAATTAAATTATAGATCTAATCTTGTTGAAACAATGCTAGCATTTCAAAAACAGTAAGGATTTGCATACTGCAATTGTTTTAATCTTTCCCAGCTGATTGGGGATTCTTAAATTACAAGTTGTCAAGAGGAGAGCAATAGAACAAAACTGTAACTTTGGTTTGCTGTTCTCAGGTGACATAACCTTTTTGTCCCAAACCATCACTGTTTCGTGTTAAACAGGTAACTCAAATAATCCTTCCAGTCACTAAAACTGAAGCTTAATTGATTAGGTAATAGGAAAAATGATTCACAATGAAGAATTATTTCTGCTAAGCAATTTGGAAATGTAGGATAATCTGCGATCTGAAATTGTGAGCCAATTTGTGTGCCTGACAATTAAGACATCACTAATGTCAGTTCTGAAGATGAATAGTATTGTATTTTGAAGTCTAACATTGAGAAACAACATATTAGTGGAAGTAACAACGAACAATCAGCAACTGTTGGGAATATTTGTCTTCCAAGAGATAGTCACCTTCCTTTTCCAGAAGACTTCATTGTGTGTGCATGTGTAAAAAAATCAACATGGCAAACCCGAACAGGTGATTTTTTTAAAAAAAAAGTGCACTATGTTCAGAAGGCAAAGTTGGAATGAAAGAAAAAAAGAGGAAGAACAGCAAGGTGGATGGACTTGTGAGGGGGACACTGCTGTAAGATCTGAAGGACCAAGCTAAAATTTAGGAACAGCAGTTGCAAGAATTGTGTTTGTCTAATCTAGTGAAAAGAAGGAGTAGGGGGTGCCATGATAACTGTGTTCCTGTTCTGACCCAAATCTTGCTCCAAGGAAACAAACATGAAACAGAGGTAACAACAAAACCTTTTAATGATACTTTACAAATTTCGTTCCTTCAAGTTAAAAGGCTGTTTCAAACTAATTATCTCTAATAAGAACGAGCCTTGCCAAGATTGTGCAAAGCTGCCAAGAATACCAAATAAAGTTGCTCAGAAATATTTCAAACACAAAGAGTCTCCAAACATAAACTAAGAGAGTCTGAATGTCCACAAGACTTGAGTGCAAAAACTTCTTTGCTTCCTGCAAAGAACTCCAGTTTCTCAGCTGGCTTTTATCTCCTAAGGGAGGGGCCATTATCTTGCAGCCTTACTCCTGAGTCGCCTGTGCTGCTGCAGCTGCTCTTTCCTTCAAGCAGCCTTGCGCACACATGCACTGGGCCCAGGCTCCTCGGGGACCTGCCAGCCTCCACAATCCACAAAGGCAGCATTCCACTCCCTGATGGTCCTGGCCCCATCCCTGCATGACACGCAAGCCCCTCATCTGAGTCCTTGCTCTCCGAGACCTCAGCCGTCTGCACCTGCTACTGGCAAACTACAAGAGTTTCAATATTTGAAGGGCTGCCTCAAAAAAGACGTCAATCTGTTCTCCAAAGTACCTGAAGGCAGGACAAGAAGCAACAGATGGAAACTAATCAAGGAGAGAAGCAATCTAGGAGAAATTTCCTGACAGAACAATTAATTAGTGGAACAATTCCAGAAGTTGTGGGTGCTCCAACACTGGAGGTTTTTAAAAAGAGATTGGACAACCATTTGTCTGAAATAGTATAGGGTTTTCTGCCTGAGCAGAGGGTTGAACTAGATGACCTCCAAATTCCCTTCTGACTCTGTTATTCTTTTATCATACCTAGTCTTTTGAAGGCCAGGTTTTCCTCCTCCTCCTTCATTCTCAAAAAGAGAAGCAACCTAGAACTAAGGATAACTTTCCTGTCAGTGAGAACAATTAACCAATTAAATGCCTTAAAAATTATAGGTGCTCCAACACTGGAGGTTTTCAAGAAGAAATTGGACAGCCATCTAGGGTCTCCTACTTGTCCAGGAGGTTGGGCAAGAAGACCTCCAAGGTCCCTTCCAACTCTGTTATTCTGAAAATCTATCTGTGTGGCTACAATGAGTCAACCATACATGATGGCACTCAATCAGTCAGTCAGTCAGTCATTATGTCAGTCAACTGATCAATCAATCTGTTCAGAAATCAGGCTGGAGTGTAACCAATGTAAGCTATGAGAATATGATTTAAACTTTAACCAGAAAAAGATTTATCATCTTTGATATCCTGTGCATACAAGTGTCCATCTATTCCTAGCAAGTTTGATTCCTGGATCAGTTGGTATGAGACTGCCACCTGGAATCGATATTTTGGAGCTTCTAAACTCCACAGGAATCTTAAACCTCCATCTGCAGAGTCCTAGAAATGTCAGTTCTTTCACTACTAAAATTAGGGCAGTCCCCAAATATCTTGTCTGCATCTCACACAGGGAAGCTGAAGTCTCAGAAGGTAAAATGCTCAAGTAGGTTCACCAAAATTCCTCGCTTTCTGACTCATTTATCAACATGTCTCCTTTTTCTCCCTTCTTTTCTCACATTCTTTTCTTTGTTTTTACTCTTCTGAGTCTTGTGTTCTCTCTAAGGTGTGCCCATGTATGCACCTGCATCTGTGACTCCTCGCCCATAATATACTCGCATACATCAAAAGTCTCGAGTGCCCACAAAATTAAGTGTCCCCAAAACAATAATAGGTTTAGGCACCATCAAAATCCAGCCTCAAGACTGGCAAGGAGTCTTACTAAGATTGGTTGTCTTGTTTTCATCACAGCAATGAAAGGTGCTTGGCCTCACCAGGATGCAGTTGGAGCTGAATTCCTGGGGAGTTGCCTTGTGGCCAGGCAAATTGTCTTGTGGCCAGCAAGTGGGCAGGCCATTCACAGAAGGTCTGCTTTGGATTGAGCCAAGTTAGAGGTATACCTGGCATGATCCCAGAGCCAATGCAGATGAAGAAGCACCTCCCTGCTCCCAAGGGTGAGTTTCAGCCGGTTCAGACTGGTTCAGGCAAACCGGTTGTTCCAGTGATTAGTTGGCCCCACCTACCCACCCCTGCCCAAGTCTGTCCTATATTTTCATGTTTTGCAGCCCACCTGATTGCCGTGGCTCAGCTGTTTTACTCACCAGGGCTGAAAAGTTTAGAGTTGAAAATGGGCAGTTTTCAAATGCTGCATGTGCACCCAAAATACACATTTAGCATGTGTGCACACACTCACCAAACCGGTTGTTACACCAGTTGAATCCCACCACTGCCTGCTCCCCACAAAAAAAAGGTTTAGTGTTTATTTCTTTATTAAATCAATTTATATGGCTGCCTGACTCGCACACAGGTGACAGATGATGGCTTACAACAAGCTTTGTGAATTAACAACAATTAAAGGGTTTAAGGACTACCTCTTGAGCCATACAAGGTCCAAGATTTTTTTTAATGCTGCAGGTGTTTCAATTTTTAAAATTAATAATAAAGTTTAAATGAGTCAAAATACATATCCAAAGGAGAAGAAAGAATAGGGGAAAAAAATGAAGGAGTTATTTAAATGCTTTTAGTATTTCCTTCCTTCCTCCCTTCCTCCCTCCCTCCCTTCTTTCTCTTTCTTTATTTTCTTTCTCCTTTCTTTCTTTCTTTCTTTCTTTCTTTCTTTCTTTCTTTCTTTCTTTCTTTCTTTCTTTCTTTCTTTCTTTCCTATTCCCTTCTGTCTCTAACTTGAAATTAACAGCTAACTGCCAAAAAAACAAAAACAAAATAAGAGCTACCAAAAAAAAGTCAAAAAGACTTTTCGGCTACCTCAATAGAAGGATGGCATCATGATCACGAGAAGTGACAGTACGGCTTTATACTGACTTAGTGAGACCACATTTGGAATATTGCAACCAGTTCTGACTGTCACGATATCTGAAAAAGAAGCCAAGATCCTAGAAAAAGTGCAAAGAAGAGCAAGCAAAAGGATAAGAGGTCTGGAGGCTAAACTATATGAGGAACAATTAAGGGTCCAGCCCAATGAAGAGAAGGATTACAGGTGACATGATAGTTATCTTCCGGTACTTGAAGGACTGTCTCAGAAATTAGGAGGTTGACTTATTCTCCAAAGCAACTGGAGGCAGGAGAGGAAGTAATGGATGCTTTTTAAAGAGAGAACCAAGCTAGAACCCAAGGAGAAATTTCCTGACAGTGAGAGCAATTAACCAATGTAAAAACTTGCCTTCATCGCTGGGTGCTCATCACTGGAGGTCTTCAAAAAAATATTGGACATCCATTTGTCTGGGATGGAAAAAGGGGTGGGATGCCTTGGGCAGGGGGTTGGACTAGAAGACCTTCAAGATCCCTTCCAGCTCTGTGATCCTGTGATTCTGTTTCACACATGGCCAAGGACAATTTCCATACATGTTCTAAAACCATCTTCAGAGCTAGAAGTGGGGGAAGATTCTTTAGACCAGAAATGTCCTGGTCTCTTGCATTTCTTAGCTTACACTTTTCTGAGAAAAAGTATCAGGAGGCACTAAGGTAAGAATATATGATGGGATTTCAAACTTTGAATCAGTGGTGCCATGAAATGTGATTTTGGGGGGGGGGGTAAGTCGTTTGCACCAAAGGGGGCAATGAAACTGAGGCTTTGGCATTTTCTTTTGGATGCCGAGGTGTCAACTCGAGACTGCGGGTCTGATCTGCGGCCTGCGGGGTGCTTAGATCTGCCATGGCAGCTGCTCTGTGGAACGGGAAGGCAGCCCCCTAACGGTAGTCTGCCTCTTGCCAGTAGAAAAATGGAGCTTGGAGGCGCTCTGCGGTAGCTCTTCTGAGCTCCATTTTCACTGCAGAGGGTTGCAGCGGGCCATCTTCGTCATTTGCCCCTTCAGAGTTGAATCACGTGGAGGCAAGACAACACTCGAGGCGGAGAAACTGTGAGAGGCAAAGGCGGCTGGCCGAGCAGGAAGAGTAGACAAGGGAGGGATTCCAGAGGAGACCCCGGCCCACCCCTCTTCATCCTAGGCATGCAGGGGAACAGAGAAGACAGCACATGGTGTGGTATATGGGGGAAGGCATTGTTCCTTAATTGAGCACACCTGTGGAATGAGGTTAAAAGACACCTGAATGCTGACTGTTGGCACTTGAGTGGGAGCAAAATATGCATTTTTCTGTGTTGTGTCTTTCTATCTGTAGTCCTGGCATTTTCCACCAGATAGTGAGTTTGCTGTGCTTTCACATCTGGATTCTTACTCCTGCCCTACCAAATAATTACCTCATATTGGTTGAAATTGGACTTAAGTACAGTTTTGTTGGACTATGTTTTTTACGTGCTTCCTGCAGTTAAAGGTGTTCTGGAGTTTCTCCAGCCAGAAAGTAACCTGACATTGGGGCAAAGTTGGAGCTATTAAAGGGACCTCATTATTAAGCTTATGCAGTGACTGAGT
>BHFT01070424.1:0-18755 GCA_004320025.1 Laticauda laticaudata
GGCTCTAGTACATCTGTCATCGGTACTGGCACCCCATAGGCATGGAGGAAGGGGCTCTCAACATCACGGCGGGCTGAGCAGCTGTCTTTGAGAGCTTCCTCAAACACACCGTCCCCTGGTTGTTCCTCTCGGGGCCAGGCACCCCAGTGGCGCTTCATGACCAGCACTGCCAGCAGAGCCACCTCACTAGCACCTGGACCTCACCCCTGAGGACTGGGCACACCTCCAAGTGACCAAGAGGAGTGGCCACACACTGTGAGGGTACTAACCATGTTAGACTTGTTATCTCTCTCTCCCGTAGTGCATGTACACATTGAACTTATGGGTGATCATTGTATATCTTTGGTTATTAATGAATTAAATCACTTTGCTTCACACACTTGCTTCATTTATTTTAGTAACATGAAGTCTTGGCTGGAAAAACTTTTGGAGAAATGGGTGTGAGCCTTTGCATGTTTGTACAGTAGTGGGATGGGTTAAGATACAAGTGGGATGGGCAGAGATACCTTTGGAAGGAGATTCGGAGTTATCGATAGGCAGTGGGGATTGGGCACCCTTTGGGGATGGCGTAATAGCTGTTAGGGTCATGCGCTCGGGATATCTTCTTGAATGGGATTAAGATAGCAGTTGGGCTACACGATGATGGAGTCCTCGAGGATATAACCTTTGGGGGAGATGCCCCGGTTGAATGTGAATTATGGGATAGGGCAAGGCGACACAGATACCTCCTTGGCGATGGGTAATAGCCTGGGTGGGGAGTGAGCGCTCACGGGGAGTGTGCTCTTGTGAGGCGATCGGTGTAATAGCATATAGAGTGAGAGAGCGCGTGCCAGTGCACTACGCCATTGAGTGTGCGACTAGATTCGATATCCCTTCCCGAGGTCACACTTTCCAAAGTAATCCAGATAATACAATGTAAGCACATTGATTTCACTTATTGTCGGATAGTCATTAAACACAACTCTTTTTAAATGCGGCCCTGTTCATTGTAAGGGCCCACCATAACATTACTCTCATAGTTCTCTTTTTTTCGCACAAGTGTTTGGATGGATATTAACGGATACAATCCTATTAATCCATCTCTATCAAGTCTCCTGTCTTGTCACCTCCTACTGCTCCAGCTGGGGAGTTTGCACCAGCTGCTTCAGATTGTAGAGAGTGTTCTGCGCATCCTCTCTCCTCTTCCCTTCACGTTGAGTAGGCTTCTCGTTGGCTGCGCCTCGTGCCACATCCTCAAAGATTCTATCGGGAGAGAGAGAGGCGCTCTCCGCCCTTGCCCCTCAGATTCCTAGGGGACTACATGTTCCCACGAGTGTGCCCTATGGTTGATGGTCCATCGAGGGCCGTGTGTGGCACATGAATCGTGGTTAGCGGTGCTTGGTTGACAAATACTCTACTCTAGGAGTCCGCAGTCTACGGGAATCGAGCGTAAGGTAGGCGGACAGGTAGGCAACCGACGTGCTCATGGAATGTGTGTGCAGGATGCAGCAAGCTTCCACGATCTCCTCACCGGCTCTCTCGCCTCGATGTATGCCTTGGCGCATCTTGGTGAGAATACCTGGAACCTTGTGGCCAGGATGCAAAGCTGGTCATCCACCACCCGCATTGCCCTGGACAAGGCCTGTAGTTGAAAAGATTCCTCTCTTCACGGGTGAGGCATCTGGAGTGTAGGGCTTCATTTGAGGTAGGTTCATGAGGCGAGAAGGGTTGTCATCCCCCAAGATGAAAGTAGGGCAACATCTTGCGTTTCGTTGCGGGCAGGCAGGTCTGGATCTTGGGAAGCCATGATGAGGTTGCATTCCAGCCCCTCCTTGAGTGACTAAGCGTTGTAATACCTGGGTATCTGAAAGCTGGCCCGTTGCCTGAAGGCACGTATGTACATTTGAACTCTGTCAGTCAGCATTACCATGGCGAAGAGGATGATTGCTGAATTAGCCCTTGTTGAGAAATAAGTGAACTCCGACTTGCCTGGAGCTTTTCGGGCCCGTTGGTGCTTGCCATCTGATGACTCCAACGGTGTGGGGGAAGTCTTCCACTTTCTGCGATACCACTGCTCTGGACAAGTTTTTCTTTCATCCTTTTCTTCAGTGGAGGGAGCACCTGGAGGACTCCTCCAGGTATTCTTCGATGATGGCTGCATCCACTTCTCTGAACCACAATGACTTGATGGTGTTGTTTGGCACCCTTCAGCCGCTACTGTGCACATATGCTCCTGTAGGTGGCCCTGGAGGCCAGGTTGGCGCAGAGTCAGTGCCACCTTGAGCCCAGGGTCCAGGGCTGGCCGGAAGTTGGTGCTCTGCATTGGTAACCTGTGGTGTGCACAGCCCGCCTCGCTACAATGTTCAGTTCTGAAATATTGGCGTGTATGGCGCGTGCAATGAAGCTTCTGGAATGTGCCCAATGTCTCGTTGTCTCAGAGCATAACTCAGTCAGCTTTTTGTCTCACGTCTATACTCTGCTCTTGTGCGCCCCACTCCCCCTCTCTCGGCGACCCAGAGATCTCTCTGTCGCCTCCTCTTTTCTTCCCGGTCTTTAGAAACAGTTGGAGAGATACAGAGCCTGTAGATGGCGTGTCGAGACACTTGTAGATAAGCAACGGCATGGTGAACTACAAAAGAGACCCTGTTGAATATATACGATGCGCGGAGTGGGTGGACTATGGAGTCTGGATTGCTGTGGAAGGGAGCAAGATCCAGAATATGAAGGCTGCAGAGGCTCTCTCACAGCTGGGCTTTGCTGGACTGAAAGTGAGATCCAAGTGACGTTGCTCCGTGTTGTTATAGGCTCAAGTCATAGCGGTTTTGTCCCACTATTGTGTGCTCTTTTTGCATCCTCTTAGATTCATCTTCAATGAGCTCCGAGAGTTACGGTATCCCTATCTCTCCTTCGACTCTTTTCCCCGTTTTATGCTTGTCTTTGCTTGAGCTGAAATTCCTTTCTACATCCGTGCTACTAACTTCTGCGGCGTTTCGTTTGCCGCGTCCGTTTTCGTTCCTCCCTGTGTCTGTTTACCGCTGGAGCGGATTTGAGTTGCCACGGTGCAGAACTCTACATTCCTGTCCGGTGTGAAATGCGCAGCGGATTGCTGCTAGCGAAACTGTAGACAGACTATCGTAACGGACGCTCGATGCGCTCGTGAGAGATGTATCCCCGTATGCGTAGCGGATCTCGAACGACAACGTTGAACATGTGGTCCAGCTTCAAAAAAGTTATTGATGCCAGCTCATAACTACTTACTTGCAGTTGCGCATGAGGAACAGACACTCAGTCGACACATGAGCTGGCGATAGATGAGGAACGAAACAACGGATCGCCGTGAGCCCTGGTGAAGCGCGAGAAATGGATGCATCGCGGTTACGCAACGAACATGTGATGGTCAATGTTCTTCTCCGTTGTTTACATACCTCTTTTGCGATCGTTCTCCATTTTCGCGTTATGGTGACAATGGGTACTTAAACACTCCGTGTTCGATCTTGGACATGCTGGTCGATGTTTTTATATCTTTTTTTCCTTATTTTTTATATTTTGTTGGCAATAGCATCTGGAAGTGCTCTGCACTGTGGAAATTACAAGTTCGGGAAAAAATAATTGAGGCTGGACTTAGGAAAGCTGGGGTCGGTGGGCCCTAAACATGCAAAACTCTATAACTGAGATATTTGGATTTTTACTTGTTTACTTTTTATCTTTGGTTTCTATTTTTTAGATTACTATATGCAACTATACTATTTGAGATTTTCCATTTTTCCGGATTTCCTCGTTACCACATTTACCTTTTAAATTTTTTCCATAATTTTTTTTCTCACTTTTATCTCTCCTTATTTTCTCTGTTTTTTAATCATAACATTGTTTGACACTTTACCTCCTGCTTTTGCATTTTCCCCTTTTGTTCTAATATATTGTTCAGTTAAACCACGACTTGGTACTTAACGTGATATAAGAAAGTAGACCTCTAAACTATTTTTAGGACCACTGAGCCCCCTTGCGTGCTCCAAACTATCCGTGTGAGACCCCCCTCGCCACCAGGAGAAATTCATAATTATACTGCTCGGCATGGCCTTGATTTCCGAGCGGGATGTGGCTATGCTCGGTCCCACATCACTGGCTGGGTGTGAGCTTGCGGCGTGGGTTTGTGGCTTGGCTGTCACACATTGACCATGGTTAAGGCATGATTTTGGTTAGATCCACTGTTTGGATTGGAAGTGGGGTGTGAGCCATGTGACTGTCAAAACCCAAAATACAAAAGAGTGATCCTGCACCCTCACGATGGGCGAGAGGTGATTAGAGCAATGTGTTCTATTATCTTTTTTTCGGTTAAAGTTTTACTTGATTTTTCTCAAAAAAAACGAGAACCAAACATTACAATACATCCATCTTTCTTCCATAAATATACAAGCAGTGTGTCGGTTAGTTTGCAAATTTTTTTGGTGCTGAGTTTTCATAGTCTCCATGTAACAGTTGCCATTACATGAAACTGCGAGTGAGTGTGTCTATACATATTCCGTACAATACGAGATAAGCTCATAACTTATCTATAGTTTATTTTCGCTGATGTAACATTCATATAGTCCTCCTCCAACTCTCCCTACAAAATCATTTATATATAATAAATAATTTTATACTCTCTCAGTATTGCTATTATATTGAATAATCGAAACTAATAAACATTTATATATATTACTAGGAAAACATATCATAAATAGATATAAAAAAGAAAAAGAAATAATGCATCTTTCTCTCATATTCATTACTCTGTGTATTCTACATAATGTCATAGATAAAATAACCATATTTGCTTATCTGAGCCATTGAGTGAGATTAGGATATATAACGTTTTGTTAAAATATTGTTTATCCCTCTTGGTTCTCTCAAGAGATTTCTTCAATGTCAATCTACTTCCTCTCTCAACCACATTCCCACTCATTTTCGTTGATATGTTTCCCTACCTGGCTGATGGATTTTCTTAAAACATATATTTTCCAATTTTTATGCAAACTCTACAATCCCTAGGTGGGCTGTTAAATAGCGATTATACCAATCAACACATTTTAAATCTTTGACATATATGTTTAGACAATATATCTCAATATAAAAAATATCTCTGGTTTTAAAATATATATTATGCTTTTTTCTCATGGTTCTTCCAAACACCGTGTGGATTTTGAGTTCAATTATTTTTTGCATCCCACAAAGTCCCACCACTTTCTGCTCTCTTGAGCCAGCGTATCTTGACACTGACACACTTTCACATAAATTTTTTCCCGGGATTATTCTTGGAACATTCTGACTAATTCTTGTTAGGGGTGAAAATGCCACCTGCTTAAAACATACTTATACACAAATGTTCTTTTTCTTAAAAAAAAAGACTCTTCTCTCTCTCTTTCTTAACAAACCAAATACATAAGCAAAACATAAAAACATCCAGCTTCTCTTCCATAAAGTATAGAAACAGATATATAGTGTCAGTTGGTTTACAAATTTTGCACTCTCACTCTCTCATAGTCTCAATTCAGGGTTTAACATTACATAATAACTCATATCAGGAATTTTCTATAAATGCTGTTGACAATTTGTCACTTTTATAATTCTTGCAGACACATAATTTTTGCCATTTCTCTACATCAATCCCATATCCAAAATTCTTCCCCCAAGCAATCTGTCTTCTTTAACTCTGGTCTTCGTTCTAGTTGTAATTTCTGATAAATATATCCATTTACAGGTTGTTTAATTCCAATCCCCTTTCATTCCTCGCGAGACGTCACAAATCCTCACTCCAGGAATACAAGATATACTTATCTAAACATCCGCGCAGTCAATTTATTGCTAGCCATCTTTCTCGTGTTCTTAAAATCTCGTTTTCCATACCATTGGAAATGTATTAGCATAAAAAAACCTCAATTCATGCTTGCGATATCTTCATATGTTCCTCCTAGTATTGCTCAGCGAGTGAGCCCTTGTTCTTTCAAAAATTTTCCCCATATCTAAACCTGTTTGTTCCTTCATTATATGTTAATTGACAAATGCTTCAATAGCCGATAACCAGACTTGGAAATACTTTCATTAGTAACATGCTCTTTTAATCTTTGTCTCCAACATTTATATTATATGATGTCTTCTAAAATATACCGTGTAGTCCTGATTACCACATAAGGGCTCATGCCACTTGCTCCCAACAAACAAAAATATATATCCTTTGCTAATGCCAGCAATGCGTGTGATTTTCTTCATGTTTTCCCATTCGCTGTTTAACCGTGTTCAAGTTTTGTAAGCACTGGTTTAACACCCAATATATATATAGACAGACCATACCTGCTACTAAATATCTAGCATGTCGGTAGCGTAAAAGTCTTGTATATATTTTTAACTTTTAGTGCTCTTGCTTTCACTCATGCCCTATATATTTCAACACAGATTTTGTTTAAATACGTCATAGCTCTCTCTCTCATTGGTATATGTATAATTGTGAAACAAATTTAAATTCATGGGTAAAATATTTTGATTTTGATTGTTGAAATTCTCCCGATAAGTTTGATTAATTGTAGGTTCTCCCATTTTCGTCAAAATCATTATTGCTAATCTGTTTGTTTTAAGTTAGTGTAGTTGTTCTCTTTGTTAGTATGTACTACATCTTGCTGTCAAATGTATCCCCAAACAATCCTTATTCGTAACTTGAAATTTTCAGATTACATCTGCCAATTCTTCTTTTTGTCTTAGTAGCATGTTCTTGTCAAAATCTTTGTCGTATCTCTTGTAAATTTTCAAGCATAGCCAGCTTGCATATTGCCTCTATTCTTTTCCAAATAGTTTTGGTGCTGTTTCATAGGGGTTCTGGTTTCTAAAATAAAGGCCAAGTCATCCACAAAAGCTTTGCAATTTAAATTCTTCCTTTTTATTTCATGTTCCTTTTTATACACTTTTCGTCTCCCTAATTGTTTCTTATTACTCAAATACCCATAAGTTAGTATAAATAGGCAAAGGTGATAGTGAGGCAACCTTATCTCTGTATCTTTTCTTCAGTGAGTGAGAGTATTGCTGAGTCTATATCTGTACTCTATCGCCATTACTTGCCATTTGCTTATGACTAACCTTATATCGTATGTCATTGCTTTGAACTACACTCTCTCTCTATTGCCGACAGCCCAATCTCAGTTCACATTAATCAACAGTGGCCTTTTTTGTGCATCCAAAAATTCAAAGCCATTTGTTTTCAGGGTGTACCTCATTTAATATTCCAAAGTGTCAAATATTTACTCTCATATTATCTTTAATTTGTCTCTTTGGCAGAAAAATCATTTTGGTCCAGGCAGAATAAAATATTTTAAAATATTTTTTGAGTCTCTCTGCCAATATTGACACAAAAATTTTATTATCTGCATTTAATAAAGAATGATCTATATCTTAAATTTTGTAATGGGATCGGTCTCTTCTTTTGGAATAAGTGTAATGTAGGTTCTGACCATGTTTTTAGGTATCTTCTTTCTTTAGCATAACTTCATTCATGCTCTTCTAGCAATGCGAAAGTTCAGTGAATTCTTGTAATGCTTTTATAGAATTCTGCCAGAAGTCCATCTGGGTCTGATATGCCTTCCCCATTTATTTTGTTTTCTTAAGTGCCTTCAGTTAACTCCTCATCATGGTTATATTTGCTTTCTAACATTTTTTCAATTCTTTAGATATCTTAGGTAGATTAGTATTCCTGGTAAATTACTGTTTAACTCTTTCCTCCGAATATTCTCTTGCTCATATAATTTCCCATAAAGTTTGAATGTGATTTCCTTCTTCTCTTTTATTGCCATGCGCAAACTTGACCTTATCATGCTATATAACTGAGGTATTCTGGTCTTGATTCTTTTTCCTTTCTCAATTTGTATGCTAACCATCTTAAACCTGGTTTTGTTTGCATTCCTCAAAAAATATTCTGTTTGTAGCACTAATTTAGTGCTTAATTCTTTCTTTCTCCTATTAAACTCATTTGTGTTTATTTGTATCCCAGTTTTAGCTTAATGTCTTTTTTTTTGTGGCGTGTTCTGCAGTTCTTCTTATTGCAAGGCTTTTATACTTCATTCGTTTTTAAAGCTTCCGTTGGCTTTGCCTTTTCCTGATATTCCTTTTCCTTAGTGTAGGTCTATTATCAAGCCTCTAGCATATCCTTCAGGTTGTGTCCCATACATTCTGGATGGACAGTGTCTTCTTTTTTATTTTCTCTAAAGAAAAAAGGCAATTCTTTCTCATCCCGCTGTATAAAATCCTGCTCCTTTAGAATAGGTATTATTTAAACGTCCATCTCGATCTTTCTTTCTTGTCCTTTCCATTTAATTGTCACTGGATTGTGATCTGCCCAAGTACTGTTTCGATTATTTGTTTCTTTGAATATTAGATATTAAATTCTGTTTGTTGAAATCCAAATCATATCTATTCTGGACCATGTTAAATGTCTATTGGAGTAAAAAAGGTGTATTGTTTACTTTTAACATTTCCTTCTCTCATATATCTTTTAAGTTTATTTCATTTTGTTTTTTTTTCTATCATTTTAAAAAAGGATTTGGGAGAGTCTTTCTATTTTGCTGTTGTTGTTGATGCTTATATAGTCCAGTTTATTGTCTACAATTCCATTTGAAATCTCCCATCATAAACTATATTGACATAGTCCAGTTCAAATTATTTTCATATTGTAATTTTTTAAAAGTCTTCTTGTTTATCATCGGGCGTTAAATTGCAATCAAGAGTGTTTTTCATATTATTGTCCATTATATATCCATTCATTAATACTCTTTCCGTATTCATCAGTATAATCAATTTTGCTAAGAATGGTCTCTTTAAATATAAAACCACTCCTCTTTTCTACATCTGAGGCAAAGAAGTAAATATTTTCCCTAATTTTGGCTGTAATCAACAATTGTTCATATTGTTTTTTTTAATGTTTACTTCTTGTAGACAAATTATATCAAATTTTAGTTTCTCTAATTTGGGAAAAAGTTTCCTCTTTTAACAACTTGAATTAAGTCAATTTATATTCATTGTAATCAATTTTTCTCTTCCATGATTATGCCTTTTATAATTTGGTTTGGCAGGCTCTCGTTAGTCTTGGTTTCCATGTTGTTCTTTAATTTCCACCGATCCGCCTACTGCGCCTTCTTCTTTTGTCCCAGTCTCCATTGGTCATCTTGCGAATTCAATTAGTGAAAATCTCTTTTTCTGCCTCTTCCTTCCTCTCTCTTTCCAAAAAATTCTGTCATAGAATAAATTCTGCTTATCTCGATTGACTCAATTTATTGTCTCTGTTTTTGCCATGTAAACATTAACCCTTCTGGATTAGCCATCTTATAATTCACCTCTGGTTTCACAGCATTTTTAGTCAGTAAAATCGGTATGTCTTCTCATCTCTCTCACTCTTCTAGGTGTTTGCTTAAAAAACCACAATCTCCTGCCTTTGTATGTTCAATGTTTTCTCTCTTACCACTTGTAATATTTGGGGTTTAAGTGGCTTTTTTGTAAATCTGATATGAACTTCTCTTGGTAGGTTATTTCTCATCTCATATCTTGTTAAAACTCAGGATACCTCATCTCCTCCATCATCATCTTCTCTTCTGTTATTTCCAAGCTCTCAGCCAATATGGTTCTATCATTATCTCAGCTAGATTTTGTTCCTTTTTCTTCCTCTATGTTTTGAAACTGAGATAGAATTCTGATCTGTCCATCTCCCATTTCAGCATCCATTTTATCTTGTTTCAAACACTTGTTTAAACTGCTAATCAGATATTTCCAATCTTCTTGTCTCTTTGTTTTTCTTATTTTTTCCACCAATTTTTTTGGAATCTCTTATCATACTTCACCATCATTTAGTTGAATATTTCTCCATCTTTTTCATCCAGTTTCCTGTTCGGTTTTGCTCAATATTTTCTATCGACTCTTTTCAATTGTGTCCTGATTTTTTTTTTAAGGTCTTGGATTCCTTGCATAATCATCTGGTAGAGTCAACTCTTTCGGGTTGATCTTTGTCTTTGCTTTACGTTGTCTGAATTTGACGTTGTCCTCCAGATGATGGGGAGGCGGAGAGTAGAAGTTTGAGTGAGCCAGAAGCTATAAACTTCCTACTCATTTTAAACAATTTGGGATCTTCAGGTTCTTCTAAACCCTAATCCAAATGTATGGAATAAGCCAATTATAATCCCAAAATTGAAAAATAAAAATCCGGTAGAGAGGAAAAACCCAATAATAATAAAAAAGAAAAAGGAGAAAAAAATTCTTCAGGTTCTTCCCCTAACTGTAATCCAATCAATAATAATAGAAAGGAAGGAGAAAAATAAAAAGGTGGTAAAAAGAGAAAAAAAATTGAGGGAAAATAAAAATAATTCTTCAGGTTCTTCAACACTTAACCCAATTGAGAATTCTCAAATAAAAAAAGTATAAAAGTGGGACTTAAAAGAGTAGCATCAAAAAACAAAAAATCCCAAAGAAAAAGGAAAAAAAAAAAATGTGAGGCTTTCCCTTTTTAAAATATTAAGCAAAGATGGAAAATATTTACAAAAAAAATAAGTGTTTAAAAAAGGAAAAAATGAAACAGTACAGCTGGTAGGGGAGGGGGCGGTGTAGCAACAACTTAAGAAACATAAAAAAGGACACGCTGCACTTCATTTAGTTATTCCAAGGCTCTTGTCATAACTCTCTCCAAGCTTCAGAGCCAAGTTTCAATTGTTGATAGAAATCCAGAAAAACACCTGCAAATAACACTCTCCCATTGCTCTCCCCTGCTTATCCTTTCAACATAAACCCCAATGTTCTTTGAAAAGAAATTTCAAAGCTTTCTTTCTCAAACTTTCTCAGCTTCATCTAAAAATTATTTTCAAGCCTCTTAGTTGCAGTGTAGGAAGTTTCTTTACTCTCACTCGTCCCCCTCCTTTTCCCAGACAAACTAATAAAAATTAAAAAGATAAAAAATAAAAAACAAAGTATATCAAAATATCTAAAGGGAGACCTCTAAACCTAAAATATAAAAATGGTCAAAAAAGAAAGAAAAATAGGATATTAAATAGAAAAAACCCAGTCCAGTTAGCAAGGTGCAAAATCATGATAGAAGTCCAGCCATGGGAAAAAAAAAAAAGCAAGCCTTACTTTGACACTTCTGTTTAAAAAACTGCCGCGTTATTCAGTTCTGTCAGAACTTTTACAGATTCTTTTTTCCCCTTAGGGTGTCCTTTAAAGGTCCTTTTAATCTTTAGAATAATGAAAAGAAAAATCCTTCACCAAACCGACATACTTTCTCTTTCGAACCTCTTCCATTTGGAGCATGTCCCAACTTCAGCAGCTTTGATGGGCTGGCCTCTTGCCGGCTGGCAAAGGGCTTCTCCTGGATCAACCAGGAACTTTGCGATATCCCTGCGGATCTTACAGGCACGCCCTTCCCTATCACGTCTCTTTGGGAATGGTTTAGGTCCTGTTTGGACCGTCCATGGGGCAAAGATATAGGCTGCAATCTCAGATCTCCGAGATTGCATGCAGTATCATCATGGACACCAACTCCTCCCCTCAGCAAGTGTTCTAATTAGTGACTGGCCTCCCCAGGAGTACTGACCTGGTTTTTTGGAGTTTTGACAGGCCAATTGCACACACACACATACATTCCTTTCTTACCACTATTGGAGCAGAATAATTGGACTAGAATCAGTAATTGACTAGTAATTGACTCAGATCTAATCAGAGGATGCTTGCCAATTCTTGTTGATTTGTTTTATTTATGTTATTACTTTATCTTATATATGTTGCTGAATTGCATTGACATGTGTGTCTTTTCTTGTTGCACACACACAGAAGCTTTTGTGATTCCTCTGCAAAGCAAAAAATTACCAACCTCTGGTTTTGCCATCTACTGTTTCAACACACCGCCACTGCCACGTATCTAGTTATGACCAGACCCAGCGAGTCCAACCCCCATTCAGCCCACTAGCATCGGAGGGACCTGACCCAAGCAAGTCCGAGCGAGAGCAGGCACCAGATAACTAGAGAGAGATAGACCTGAGAAGAGAGAGAAAGAGAAGAGAGAGAAAAGAAAGAGAAAAAGGGAAAGAAAGAAAAGGGACAAGAAGGGAGGATTGGAAGGAAGGGACAGAAAAAAGAGGGAGGGAGGAAAGAGACGGAGGAGAAAGATAATGAGATATCTATTCTAGTCCAATTCACCTGTTTCAGCAGGGTTTAGAAGGAAGTATGTGTTTGTGTGTTCTTGAATTTATCAGTACATTTTGGTTTTGCCTTCTTCAAGAATTGGCACTGTAATACATTTTGAGAAAAAGTAATTTTTAAGGTGCAGGGTCTGTCCAGTGGACCCTGTTTAAGCCTCAACAAAATGTGAGAGCTTCTTATAATGTGAGAGCTCCTAATAGTCTTGACCATGTTTCATCCACAAAAACTTTAATAGAAGCCAAAGAATGAGATCTTGAGGGGGAGGGGAGGGAAGGGAGCGACGGCCTGCAAGCACATCAGGAAAGTAAGGGCCAAAGCCAGTCGGGAGGGAGGGAGGGGGAGGGAGAGAGAGAGAGAGGGAGGTAGAGATAGAGATAGAGACCTGATGCATCAGATTGAAATGAGTTTAGAGGCCCTTTTCCACATTGAAAAATCTTTGCTAGCATCTTTTCCAGCACATTGAAACATCTTTGGCTTCTATTAAGCAATATGGACTGACAGCAGGGAACAGAGGAGCGGACGGAGAGGGGCCGGTTTTTGCAAACTGATAGAATCCAACCCCTGAATTGTGCCTGTGAAGGGCCCATCTCCAGCACCCCCCTCTGCCACCTCTTAGTGCCCCGTTGCCGACCCCCTTGCCTCTTAGCACCTCCCTAAGGCATCCCATCACCCCCACAGGTATAGAAGAACCTGAAGAAAGGAATCTGGACAGGGACTGATTCTCAACTGCAACCTTTCTTTAGATTATAATTGATTTTCCTCTTATAACTCTACAAGGACTATAAAAAGACTACAAAATTAAATATCTCAAAATGAAGAAAACAACATCTGTGCCATCCTCTGCCTCTTCTTCAACTGCTTCTAGTCCCTCTGGATAGAGATCTCTAATGCCATGCTACAACAGGAAAAGGCAGTCTCAATGCAAGCAGAGATTAAAATGATTCTACAAGCTCTCCAAGAACAAATAGGAAGAGTGGAAGAGAAAGTAGGGAATATGGAAGAAAAGGTTGAGACTGCCCAGCAATTGATGATGAAAAATGAAGAACATTAGCAAAAAAAATAGAGGAGAGAGCAGAAATAACAGAAAAAAGAGTAGGAGAGATTGATTATATATATTAACTGATCAGAATAAAGAGAAAATAATTTCATTGGAAATGGATCATGCTGACTATTTAAGATTTCATAATATAGAGGAAGAAAAGGGGAAAAAATCTAGCAGAGATAATGGCACACTTGTTGGCAGGGGCTTTGGAGATGACTAAAGAAAAAGCAGTGGCAAATATAGATGAAATATTTAGAGTTCAGATGAGATATGCACTTTGAAATAAGTTGCCAAGAGAGGGACATGTGAGATTCACAAATAAAGCTATAAGAACAGAAATCCTACAGAAAGCAAGAGACGATCCATTGAAATACAAAGGGAAAGGAATAATAGTCTTGAAGCAAATCCCAAGAAGATTTAAAGAAGAAATATCAATTTGTGACAAAGTCTTAATCAAAAGAGGAGTTAATTTTAGATCACTGATACCAGAGGGAATAATGGTGACTTGGCAGGAACAGAGACACAGGCTAGACTCAATAGAAAAAGTGGAGCAATTTTATGACCATTATTTCAGAGAACAAGAGGGAGAGAGAATGGGGGAGATGGGATAAATTAGATGTCAAGAAGAAGCTGCAGGAGAAAGGGATGGACAACAAAAAGGAGAGGAAAGAGAACAAAAATGACAAGAGAAGAAGTAAAACCAAAGGAAGCAAGAGAATAGCAGCAACAAGAGCAACAAAATCTTATTATAAATAAAGACATAGAAGAAGAAATAAAGTTAATATCAATCAACATAAATGGACTGAATTTAGCAATAAAAAGAGAAAGGATTTTCAGTAGAGAAATTGAAATTGGATATAATTTGCTTACAAGACGTACACATCAAAAAACAACATAATAGAGTATTGCACTATTTTAAAAACAGGAAGCTATACACCTCCCTGTCACAACAAAGCAAAAAAGGAGTAGCATTATATATTAAAGATACAATAAAAACAAAACAAATCTTTTTAGATGAAGACGGGAGGGTGCTAATGGTGGAAATAACAATGAACTGTAAACAGATATTACTAGTGGAAATCTATGCACCAAGTGAGAATCAAGAAGACTTTTACGACAAACTTCATAAGAAAATAATGGAATTGGAGTATGAAAATATATGTATTTTAGGAGATTTCAACACAATAGTAGATAAGGAATTGGACTATAAAACACAAAAGGCAAATACTGTGTTTCTCCAACAATACGCCCCCCCATAGGAAGACCGAGCATGTTTTTTAGGCATGAGGTGAAATTAAGCCCCTCCCTCAAAATTTAGGCCTATTTTAAAACATTGAAATGGGAGGAAGGGCAGGGGATGGACTTGCCATTAGGAGTGCTGCGAGCAGCTATGCCTCGCCACCAGCTGCTCCTAACGGCTGATCATGGCGGAGCGCGGAGAGCTCCCTACCCCAGCCAAATGTCTTTGCTTCAAATCTGGGTATGGTGTGGCTACAGGCCGGGTCAGCGGGTGGGCGGCGGCAGTGTGGATGTTGGCCTCAATGGCAGTGGGACATTTTGTGCCACTTCTGCCATTGTCGCTTTCTCTTCTACCCTTGCCATGGCTTATGCTGCATTCGGAGTGCCGCCATTGGGCAAGACGCAGAAGCCAGAGTCCCTGCTGGACATCACAGTGAGGCGTAGTGGAGAAGTGGCCCTTCCAGCGGGTGAAGAAATAGTTCGAGTGCATTCCTCCTTTGAGCGCATTCCACCATTGGCAGTGTTTCAGCCACTTCTTGGGTGGGAGAGCTGCCCCCGTAGCTTTCATGGTTCCCACTGGCTGCGGCACATCTCTTGCCAGCGCCATCTCCAACAACAGTGGCAGCAGTGGGGCAGACTCCACTGCCAACAACCACCTGCCATCCTGCAGGGGCATCCCTTTGCTTGACAGCAGCTGCATCGACAATGTCCTGCAAGTCGGTGAGTCATTCAAGCTTCAGTGGTGGAAGCGGCGGCAGGAGGGTGATATCATTGTTTCTCTCTCATCCATGCCTCGCTTTGCTTCCCGCTCCAGAGCTTCAGATCATGGTCTTGTCCCCTGTATGGTCGGCAGCTCTCCTCTTGCTCCAGACACCCCAACCCCCCCCCCCCCCNCCCCCCCCCCCCCATGGACCTTTTCCCCTCTTTTAAGTTTTCTTAATTCTCATTCCCTCCGTTAGTTCCCTAAGAATACAGACTGGCCGGGCAGCTTCCTCCACCCTTCCTGGTAGCTTTGTGCTTCTCAAAGCACTCTCCGAGAAGCACAAAGCTGAAGACATCTATCCAATTTGCTCTTCGAGCAAAAGCAAACTTTCCAATCCAAACATAAGAGAAAGGGAATCATCCTACAAACCACACCACAGACTACAATGTCTGTGCAGAAGCCAAAACTATTTTGGATTACCCTCACCCTTGCACTGTCTGAACAAGAGATGCCAAAATACCCCACCAACCACGCAAGGGAAATCTGAAGGTGAACTCAAACACCTGTCAGTGGTCAAGCTGCAAGCAAAACCTCAAGAAGAAGAGAGAGAAAAGGTGGGTTGTTTAGCTTGCAGTTTTACAGAAAGCAATCTCCCCCTCGAAGCATTCCCCCTCGAAGCATACCTTCCCCCTTGATGCTAGTGAAAGGGCAGGTGGCTGCACAGTGTGTCCAGAGGGTGGATTGTGTGTCTCCCCCATGCATTTGCCTTTTCCTGTTGCTTGGGGGGCCGGGCTGGCGGTTGCAGTGCTTTGACTCACCTGTGCTATATGGGCTATTCAAGTGTGCCGGCCATTGGCTGGCAGGTTGCAGCTGCTGCCAGACACTGTCAGCCCTTGCACGCTCAGCACCTCCTGTGCTGGCCATGCCCACCCCACCCAAAGGACTCACAATCTTAACTGGGCTTACTTTTGGGGTAGGGTTTATATTACAAGCATTCTGAAAAAAATCATGCTAGGGATTATTTTCTGGTTGGATCTTATTTTCAGGGAAAGTAAATCATATTTCTCCTTTACTTGTAATATTTTGTTCCTTCTGGTTTCATTTAATGTCTAACCTTTAAAGTCCCATCCTATCATTTTTGTAAAGAATTCAAAATAAAAATATTTTCCCAAGGGAAGGATTCTATAATTAATTATTTTTAATATACTTATTTTTTCTTTATCACCAAAAATTAAATATGAAAAAAATAAAGGAGAGAGAGAGAGAGAGAAAAAAAAACATCCAACATTAATAACAAAAAAAAAACAAACCTTGTGTACAACTCTCCTCACATATCAATTTATATAAATATATTTTTTAAAATCCACCCCAGCTGAATGCTGAAAGATACATAAAAAAACAAATATGTTCTCCTATAATTAATTGTAAACTTATTTCAAATCTATCTGGACCTTTAGTTCTGCCTTGCAGTACAATGGATGGCAAATAAATTTAACAAATGTTGATTTGTAACTTTTCAAACTGAAAGTTTTAATTAACCTCTTGTTGTTTGTTTCAAAAACAATTATATTTAAGTTCTTAAAACATTTCTTTCAGTATTTAAAACTCCTTTCACTAAGGATTCAAGAAAACTGATCTGTATTTTCAAATGTGTTAATCAAATGTTTCCTAATAACTGAAAAGTAGTTAACCAATTTTTCAAAGGATTAGAAAAGGAAATATAGAAGTTGAATTACCTTTTGATGGCCCAGACCATGGTTTAAGCTAGATAGCTATTCCCTCAACACCCAGAGCTCTAAATCAACTGAAGACAGTTATCTTGCAGCTTCATCACAATATTGCAACAGTCTGGAGCATATGTTGACAATGCCAAGTCCTCTCCTTATCCAGAGAGGAGTTATGAAGAGCACGTCTACTGTTCATTCCACCACAGTCTTCAGTTCACCATTTGTCTGCAAACATCAACTTCATCAACCAATCAAGAAATAACAACATAGCCAACCAGCCCACTTACCACAGAGCCAGCACACCACACCTCCCCACCAGTATTTATAGAGAGACAGAAGCTCCAATCACGCTTTGCTCGCACAAGCACGAAGCCAAAAGCACCAGCCCAAAAATGGTGAGTGGGACCTTGTCGAAACATCGCCAAGATATTCTCAATCTTACACAGGAAAAGACTTGAACATGCCAAAACCTGCATACCTGTACTTGTGAAAATCTATGAAAACATATGTGTATATTTGTTTTCTTAAGTTTTGGCAGGTATTTATATATATAGACACAAACAGACCCCTCCCCCCGATATTTCCAGCCCAAACGCACTCCAGCTAGTCACCCAGATGAAACCTACCTTCCTAATAAACGATAGCCAGCCATTCACCTGAAGCCAAGCCATGCTGAAAGCCCCCAATACACAAAACACAATGTTGCTAGCCAATCAAGATTTTTTTAAAAAATGCTACAAAACAGACAGAAGACATTAGAAACACCAATCAAGCAGAACACAACAAACTCCAAGATGAAAAAAAAGACCAAGACTCCCAAACAATCAGGATGAAAAAAAAAACATTCTAACAAAGCAGGAGGCTAGCACCAAATTTAAAACAGAAACAGCTGCGAAAGCCTAGCACACAAGACTAAGATGAACTCAATAAACAAGTCTGATAATCGCAGATGAGATTCTGCTGAAACATCGCTATAACTTTAAAAGCACAACTATAAAGACATGGAAAATACCCAAATAAAGCTAAATACCATAAATACATACATACAAACAAACAAACAAACAAACAAACAAACAAACAAATAAGCCATTCATCATTCACACACATACACAAAGCAGAGGTTGAATATTGCAGGATCATCTTGGACAACAATATCTGTGTTGTCTTTGTAGACCCTACAGAGATCTATGCAAACAACTTCTGAATTTCATACTACCCTCTTAACTTTTGGCTGACATATATTGCTCCGGATCTATTCTGTTCCTTGGCAGTTTCCTACTGGTATTGTTCTAATGACATCATCCAGTTGCTGAATATGTGGCAGCTCTTACTTGTGGCTATTTTAATTGTGACAGAAGCCTAGATTTCAACATCTAACATGAGTATCTGATAAACATAAAAACATTGTTGATATATTCCTGACCAAACACATGAAAATCCTTTTAGTGAGGGCACTGCAAAATGCAAAAATAGAAAGACTAAAATAGCATGGAGAATGGCTGATGAGAATGACAGAATTAGCAGTGATGACAAAATTGACTTGTTTAATTAAAGACAATAACTATATTTATTACTGACTGTTAAAAAAATCAAGACACTCCTATCCTTCCCTTCCCTTTTCTCCATTCCCTTCCCTTTCTTTTCCTCCTCTCTCGTTTTCATTTCTCTTTAATTATTTATTATTTTTCTCTCCTTTGCTTATTTTTCTCTTTCAAAATTTGTATGGTTTTTATTCTTTTAAAATATTTAATAAAATTTTATATAAATTATATAAATTATATAAACTATATAAATTATATAAATTATGTGTGTGTGTGTGTGTGTGTGTGTGTGTGTGTGTGTGTGTGTGCTGTTCAGCTTCCTTCGGGTA
>BHFT01070428.1:0-31930 GCA_004320025.1 Laticauda laticaudata
AACGTTGCTACAACTTTAAAAGCACTACAATGACGTGGGATAACACCCGAAGGAAGCTGAACAGCACACATGTAAGTTCCTGCGAAAACTTAAAAAAACATATATATAACATAACATATATATATCTCCAATTTTCAGAAGCAGAAGAAATTGCAGGAATTGGGTATGTCTCGCCGAGTGAAAAAATGGACTACGGATGATATGATAGCACTGTTCCAATATTTGAAGGGTTTCTGCAAAGAAGAGTTCATCCTATTTTCCAAAGTGCTAGAAGGCAAGACAAGAAATGATGGAAAAGTAATCAAGGAGAGAAACAACTAGAACTAAGAAGAAATTTCCCAATGGAAATTTCCTAATGGTGAGAACAATTAACCACAGGCCCCATCCCTGGAGGCTTTTAAGAAGAGACCGGACAGCCACTTTTATGGATGGTACAGGTTTCCTGCTTGATCAGGTGGTTGGACTAGAAGGTCCCCTCCAAGGTCCCTTCCAACTGTTATTCTGTTTCTGTTCAGAACAATGTGAATAGACTATTCACACTGAGAATTCAAACTGCATGCATGCAGAAACAAACAGAATTCACTAATGATCTAAAAGAAGCTAGGCAAGAATAGGGTGTGATCTTGCAAAACCTCTGGAGCCTCCAGGAGTTGTATGGCAGGCCAGTGCTCTTCTACAGCCTCCAAAAATCTCATGTGAACAGGGTATCCTTTCAAGAATAGTTTTGTTGGGTGTTGGAAACACTGCAGTAATGCTGTATCATCAAAACTTTGACATGCATGTCATAGGTTCACTATCACTGTCCTAGCCTGTATGTTGTGTGAATTCAGTACATGTAATTAATTTATGGTTCTGTATATCAGAAAAAATAAGTTAGTTGAACAAACAATGGTTCAGCTAATCATGAGTAAACACATAATGCAAACTGGCATTTTCTCAGGTCACTTTAATGCCATTTTAAATACTATGTGAATTTAAATTGTTCTCTACAGAAGTGGCTTAAGAAGTGTCATCGAGGAAAAAAACATTCTGTGAGAGATGGGTGGCCATGAAGGGAGAGCTAGTATAAAGGACTATACTGAAATAGAGGAAGGAGGGAGCACATTCCAGAAAGGGGAGGGAAACGAGGCAGCCCAGGTCAGAGCTGGATAGGAGACGGGAAGAAAATGACAGATACTCCCAGGAAGATTCATTAGAGTGACAGTAGTAAAGGTTTAATCTGGCAAGAACCTGTCTATAGGTAGTCTTGATTTACAACAGTTATTTAACCCAGTCCTAGATCTGACCAGTCATTAAGCAGGTCATCATGTAACCACACCCAATTTTACAACCTTTTTGTGGCAGTTAAGTGGTCATTAAGCAAGCCCATAGTTCACAATGGGCTTTTCTTTACTGGAAGCCAAAAGTAAACACTGCGTTCTGGAAAAAAAAGTTATAAATAACGGTGATGTGAATTTGAACCATTTATTTTAGCTTTGGTCATATTTTGTGCGAATATGACTAAGCATAAGTTCCAATCTGTTCATAATCATGAACTCCAATAAGTTCATAATCATATGTTATAACTTGTGAGGTATAAAAGTGTGTGTGGATATGGGTACCTGCAACATAATACCTCAGTTAACAATTGTCAATAAGAAAAACAAAAAAAGTTTGGATAGTGGACTTGGCAGTACCTGGAAATAGTAAAAAAAGAACTTGAGATCATCACAAAATATAAATACCTGAAAATAGAAGTAGAATAATACATTTAACATCATCAAACATCCACCTATCCCAGGTTGGGAAAGACTTGATAGGGGGATAAAAATGCCAGATTCGGTCTGAGCATCTGCCTGATTGTGTGATGAACCATAATACTTCCGTTCCATGTAAGCAAAATATAACAAGGAAACAGTGGTACAATAAATATTACTTTTTTAAATTATGATTTCTTCTTTTGTTGAGCACATAACATCACAAACCGTACCACATACATTCTCAAGTCATAATCCACTTTTATTCCGATGGATTTTAGAACCTCATTATATGAAGTTACGACTCTGGCAGTGTTACCTGAGCGTGCAGAAGGATACGTGTCATTTTGAATGTTCTACCATTCTCAAAGAAATAAACGGGGAGTGTTTCCATGTTACAGACCAGCATCTCCCCCGCCTCCTTTTTATAGCTAATGCTCTCTTTTAAGAAAGAACTTGCGGTACGAAATGGCTTATTCCATTCTGGTTGGACATCAAAAGTACTTCAATAAAAACTGCTCTGTTTTGGCCGAATCCTCCAGAAAAACTGATTACTAATAGCTCGGAGGAAGGCTAAGGAAGGCGACAGATGCTTGGGAGGAAAAAAGAGTGCGGGCAAGCAGAAGAGAGCAAAGACGCCCACCTCCGATGCCCAATGGTACAGTCCGGACGTTCCCCTCCCGGTTCTTTCCACGGGCTACCGAAATACGTCATCCGATAGAACAGGAAAAGGGAGGGTGGAATTCCCGGCATGCCTCTCGGGTCCGTGCCCGGCCGATGGCTAAGATGGCGACTCCCATGCATCGTTTGATTGCTCGGAGACAAGCGTGAGTGTGTGTGGAGGGCAAAGAAGGGCTTGGCGAGGGAGAAGCTGCCACTCAGGGCTTCCCCAGAGAGAGGGGCGTGAAGCGAGCTGGAGGCAGTTCTGCGGGCGAAGGATGGGAGGGAATCCTAAACCACTTGCTTCCCAGCTGTTACGGGAGGACAGCGCTCAGAGGGAAGAATTGGGAAGACCTTTTTAAAAAGGCAAGAGATAGTTGCATGTGTGCAGTTGGTCTTTTTAGGAGGCTGGATTCGCGTGTCCGGGTTGAGGGGGCAGGTGCTGAAGTACCCAGAACCCCGCTGCTTCTGCTTGGGGTCAGGGAATAGAGAGGTGCGAAAGATGTCCTAGCCCCCGTGGTAGTCACCTCGGGAGGAGAGCCTCTTTTGGTCCGTTGTGTGTTGAGGTGTGTTTCTTTCCGCATCGCTTGCTGTGGAAAAACCATACCGAGCAAGCGGTTTCATGGGTATCTGGGCAGTTCTGGTCGGAACTTCTTGCCCTGTTTATTTTGCTTTGCTTGGTGGCCTGCACCTGTGTTTTCTCTCTGTAAATCGAAATATTTTGCAATGCTGGAGTTAGTTAAGAGGTTCTTAACTTCTTAGGAATCTTTCAGAACATTCATTTAATTCTAAGTCTTCAACCCTGTCCCAGTTGTTATTTATATAACAAACACATACTTTCAGACTGTATCATCTCATCTCACAATTTTTAGTATTCCTGTCAGCAATAATCAGAATTTGAAACTATCAAGCAGACAACGGCAGCTTCTCTGAGACTGGATGTCATTCATAACTTTCAGGAAGCAATAAACCATGGTTAAATGAGCCACATAAAATGAGAGCCCAGTTGTGTGTCTTAATTTTCTAAAATTAATCATGTTCGTAAACATTGCTTCGATGTAAAATCAAGGTGGTTTATCTTTTTGTGATAAGAGAATATCACAGGATATTAATCTGCAGTAATGTTTGTGTTCTTGAATAGACCGTTTGATTTATACACACACTCTGTTGCTTTGCTTCATTTCATCTGAACTGGTCTTCAGACAATCTGTTGCCATTTTCCACTACTTCATCAGGAGAAGCTTATTGCAAATATATGGTGAAATTTTTGTGTAGATGTTTTGATGGCCCATTCAGATATTATCTGTGTTAGAGGCTAGCTGCATTTTGATTCTTCAGTCCACAGTTTTCAATCTACAGTTTAATTGTTCAGGGCTTTCCTGGTTCTCTTCGAGCTGCTGAAGTACAATTTTCAACATTCTTCACCATCAGCTAGCGGAGTTATAGAATTATTTTTAAGATTCCTAAAAGATCACTCTATCAAGGGAGATAATCTCTTACCTTTAGTTTTGTATACAATCTTATTCTAATCCAGTTAATTGGAAAGATATGAATCTAAGAAGTGAACAGCCCAGCCCATATACTATATGTCTTTACAGGATTGAAAAATTCTGCTAAATTACTTTTATGAATGTACTATTAAATACTGGCAACAAAATACTTTATTTAAAAATCTAGAACATTATTAAAGAACCAATTTTCCATAATCATATAACGAACAGCAATGTTTAATAAAGTAAACAAATCTGTTTAGTTAGAAATAGAGTCTAAAGGATTTTAAACATTCAATCTTCATTCTCACCCTTTCCTATCATAATCTTTTTAGCAAAATCCTATCTCTGTGCTGAAGTTTCAGTTTTGATCCTTATATTATTTCAGTTCTATTCGTACTCTTTGAAGCAGCAAGTAATAATGGCCGTTTCAGTTGCAGCATCTCTATACCTGAATATGACTGCATAAAGAACACAATATTTTTGCAAGAAAAATGATAATGGATTCATAAAATACTCTTAAAATCATGTGAATGAAATACATTAGGAACAACGAATTTTTTTCTGATAGTATCGTGATATAATTTAATTTAGTTTACAATTGCAATCTTTTTTGCAGTCCCCCAAGCCCTAGTTTTGTATTATTTACAATGGGAGTGGGAGGTGAATGGAAAAATATGTTATTTAAATCTTGCAGATGCTAAATACATTAATTTGATCCCTGAAATTTGGTGTGGAGTTAGTTCTCCCCCTGCAGTGCATTCTGAATAAGCACAGGAGCTCTAATACAAAATTTTCAGAACAAAAACACTTAACATTTTTTAACTTGTATCCCGATATCACATGAAAGTATCTAAGTGAAAAAGATTGCGTCACAACATATCATAAATCTTCCTCTAAATTATGCTGTTAATTCTGAAAGAGATAGCTAATATTGAGATTAAAAGATGACTATGTACTGGAAAAAAATTCCTTAGATAAAAATTCCAAGGAAGCAAACATTGTATTTGAGTCAATACAATACACGCTTTTGAATTATTAAGATACATTAAGTTAGTTTGATTCAAAAACTGATGAAATCCAAGTGTCTTAGGTCAAGTAATCTGTGGATCAATCATATAAATTCCACTTAGGTCAGTGATTCAAAGCAATATTTTAGCAAATTTTGAATAGCAAAGTAACCAGCGAGTGTTGGTTTTATTGTGACTATTTATCTTCCATACTAAGCCACGAGTTGTTCAGTTTATAAGTTGCTGCATTTGCAGAACTTCCTGAACCATTAACTATGACTTATATAAACTACGGTGACTGAATTTGAATAGCCTGCTGAACTAAAAGTAAATAAAGTATATTTAGCTTGTTTTTGTGAACCCAGCCATTGTGGGCTCAACCTAACATCTTTCTATACTTAACATATATTATTAATTAAATATGCTCCAAATCTGGTTTTAAATGCTTTGAAATGATAGCATTCCAAACAATGAATTTCTGAATTGCATAAATGAATGACTGATAGTCCTTAAAAAAATGAATGTGCCAACTATCGTGGTATTTAGGTGTTAAGCATTTAATAATGACATCTTTTGAATTTGACTGCTGTTAAACAATGTAAAACGTTCCTGGTGCCGATTTATGAACGTGCATTTAAAAAGTATCGTAATACAGATATTATCGTAAAAGTATCGTAAGACAGATCGTAATAACCATCGACAGATTATAGGAAGGGAGCTGTTTTAAGTCAGTTGATTGGTGTGCTAGCCACAACAATTCCAATCAGATGTTGGGGCCATCAGCATGGCCCGGTGACAAGGATGAAGAAGAAGGTGCTGGAGAATCTTGGCAAATGGTCTGGATATTCTGCTGAATATGGCTGCAAGAGTTTGGGCAGCAGCAGATTCTCTTTGATGATAAGAGCTGATTGGCAGTAGAAGGAAGGATTGAAGGCTGGTGAAGGGATCAATCAGCCTGGGCCTTATGGCTGCTAAACAGCTTCTGGTTTGGGATGACAGCTATCTGGCCTCTGTCATGCAGGAGTTGAGTTGTGGGAAATATGGCAGGAGATAAGAAATAGGCCTCACTCTGATGTCTTGTACCATTGCTGTGTTTCAGCCCCCTGCTCTCTGTCACATTTCTTCATCACTGAATCTTCAGAGGCCCAGGCTTTTGGATGCTGCTACAAAATGCCAGGTCAATCCATAATAAAACCTCTCGCACTTGTGATAAGGATGAGAGGGCTGCCTAGCATATATTATGGATGAGCATAGAAGCTTGGAACTCAAGCTTGAGCATGAAACTTGGATGAGCATAGAAGAAGATTGCCTTCTTGGAAATCTGCCTGCCTGGGGTTCAGCTGTAATGTCAAGCTAAGGCCAGGAGGTGGAAGCAGGGAATAGCTTTGCTAATCTAGGACATTCTGATGACATTTAGAGGAACTATCTCAAAATAGAATAGAATAGAATTCTTTATTGGCCAAGTGTGATTGGACACACAAGGAATTTGTCTTTGGTGCATATCAGTGTACATAAAAAGAAAAACAATACATTCATCAGGAATCATAAGATACAACACTTAGTGAGTGATAGCCATAGGTTACTAAATAAGCAATCAAATCATACTAGGAAACAAAACAATATAAATCATAGAGATACAAGCAACAAGGTTATAATTATAAGTGGGAGGAGATAGGTAATAGGAAGGATGAGAAGAAGAATAGTAATACAGTCTTAGTAAATGACTGGACATGAACTTCTGTAAAGTTGGGTCCTCGGGATCAGGTGGAACGCAAAATAATTCCTACTAGAGTGCCATGCAGTTTCTGTCTTGGTGTTTGGAGGTTGTAGGGATCTGGAGGGGGAAGAATAGATTCCAGATCAACTCTAGCAAAATTTGGGTGCTAGGATTCCCTTATGCCAGTGATTTATCCTTAATTCTGGATGGGCATAGAATCAATGTGCTATTTGGGGGGTCCTCCTAGATCATGGTTCCTTTTTGAGGAACAAGTGGTAACTATGACCAGGAATAGCTTTATGTTGCATAATGGTTATGCCCTTTCCTGGACATCCACAGAACACAGTGTTCATTGTAACTTGTTCTGTGGTGATCTTCCATTGGGCTACTGAAATGGGCTCTCCTGCATTGGCTGATTTGAAAGGCATCAGGCAACCAGTTGTTGCAGAATCTTATAACCATAGATAGAATTCTGGCTACATCTGATATGCCCAAGTTAACTTTAGTTACTCAGGCTATCCTGGCTCTCAATAGGCTTCCGGGTGTAATTTAAGTTGTGAGTTGTACCTATAAAACCCTTCGAGTCATGGGGACTGGTTATTTGAGGGATCACCTTTCTTTAGTTATCTCTATTCATCCCATCTTATCTATCAGGAGGAACATACTGAATTTCTTTGATTAGCAAAAGCTATCCTGCATTTGCAGGTCTCAGAAAACATGATTCAATAAATGAAATTTATTGGACTGTGAGGATTTGAGTAATCAAGTTATAAATAATGTAACTGTAGCAAAAGTTAATTTAAAACTGCCACCTAGTTTCAAGCAAAGTAGGGTCAATTTTTGTTCCCTTTGACTTTTTAAATAAAAAACAACTGGTCTCAGTCACTTTTATGTATTTCCACAGGGAAGCAAATAAACAACATGTAAGGTGTCAGAAATGTTTGGAATTTGGACACTGGACATACGAATGTACAGGAAAAAGAAAATATCTGCATAGACCATCACGAACAGCAGAATTTAAAAAAGCACTTAAAGAAAAAGAGAACCAGCTACTTCAACAAAGGTATGATTTACTATGTAAAAGATTATATGTCATTTATTGAAAAATATATATGTACAAGGAAAAGACAATGAAAAGCTTTGAACAAGTTCCGCACTACAGATGTGTCACACGTTGACCATGCCCACGCCCAGTTTAGTGAAAAGGGGAAAATCATGATATATCACGTGACGTTGCTGTGACACTGAGAGTTTGACACCCCTGCTTTAGCTTGAGAGAATCCTGGGTGAGGTTATCAGGAGTTATATGAACAGCCTCTTGTCAGTATAGGTATTGACAGTATTGACAAAGTCAGTAAAGCATTAATTCTCTCTCTGCTTCCAAAACAGATGAAATTTTGTATTGGCAAAAATGCTGCTTTTTTCTTTTAACATATGTCTGGCAGGGTTATATGATGGGCTAGAAAAGTTAGAAAATAGTGGAGGCGAGTACATTTCTTAACTTGTTAAGTCCCATGAGACAAGCAAGCTCAGAAAACAAGAACCGTTTGGATTTCTGAAAATACCTTTATTGCTTTCAGGGTTGCTACAGAATCTTGAAAGCCCACAAAAATAGTAAAGCAGTTTTTCAGACCTGGTCTAATTAAGCAAAGTTCTGCCCCCTCAATGGAACCTTACCAGAAACATTCTGATATTGAAATGGGGCTGCCTTGATAGGGTTGGTATATCATTGGAATGCTTACTGTGATACTGAAGTGGTCCATTTCAAATTTAAACCATCCAGGAGTTCATGAAGTCCTATGATGAGGATAAAGAATTGGTGCCTTAAGTTAGGATCAAGTCTCATGTGAATAAGGCAAATCACAGAGAAGGATTGGAGGTGAACTTTTGCCCAGATGTAAAACCACTGCCTATGAGAAGCTGCTAAAAGACAACAGGAGAGAGGGAAAAAGTGGAATTGAATTTGCTCATCTTCCAGGCACAGTTAGTTACTCTGCAATCTGAATTGTCTCTGCCTTCTCACGCTTGGGGAAAAGGGATTCTAGGACCCTACAGATGCAATCTTGACATTGAAATAGTTCCAATAGTGGTAATGCTCACCATTAGTAACATCTTACACAGTGTAAATTATGATTTGATGGAGATGCTAATGATTACACAAGGAAAATAATGTGGAGAATATTCTGCCACGTTTTTAGAATGGGTTCTGTCAAGGCTACAGTTTGACAACAAAACTGCCTGTGTAGAAATTGAAATGTTTCAAATTGGAAATGTTTGACACATCTCATGAAGACTGAAACTTGTGCATGGGAAAAGAGAATATTATTTCGCTGCCTCTTCTCTTTAATTACAGGAAAACCATTAAAATAGACATAAGTTCTTAAGGATGTATGTTTGGACATAAAATCCAAGCAAGCCTTTGTCAAGTTTATGAATCAGTTTGTAAAACAATTGCAGTGGGGTCTGTTTTTAATATCTGTCTGTCTATCATGATCAACAGAACTCTGACAGTAGTTATTTAAGTCAGCATTAAATACGTTCCTCCAGTTCAGTTTTGAACTATTTTCTTTCATGAAACTATTATGTCATCGCTTTTTTTCTTATTCCTTGTTTGTTATTTCTTATTCTGCTGGTACAGGGGTGTCAAACTCAAGGCCTGGGGGCCAGATCTGGCCCACGGGATGCTTAGATCTGGTCCATGGGGCCACCCTGGATATAGTGAAGGACTGGTGCCTTATATAGTGGGTATAATAGTGAAGAAATAGTGAAGGACCACGGTGCCTGTGCCAGCAAAAATGTGGTCCTCCTGAACTCCATTTTGCTGGCAGAGGGTAGCAGGAAGGACGTCCCAACCGAAACCAGAGTTTGGGAGCCTGTTTTCTCTGGCAGAGCGCTCAGGTCATAGCCATCCCCAACACGGGTGATATCAAGCTGGCCATGCCCACCCCAGCCCCCGAGGTCAAATACAACTCTGATGCGGCCCTCAATGAAATTGAGTTTGACACGCCTGTGCTAGTAGTTCAGTTCTCCTTTTGTTGCAGTTCTGCATTTTATTTTTCTTTGCTTTTTAGTCCTTTCACTCCATTTATTTTTCTAGCATTGTTTTCCTGCCCACTCCCTCACTATTTATCCTCATAGTTAAAAGTATTCATGTAATTCAAGTTTATGCATTAAATGGAGATGGAATGTTCTGTTTCCCTTCGTACTGTGCCAAATTCCAGGGAGGCAGTTTGGACCATGCTATTCTGGATGGAGATTCAGTTTTTTCCAGAATTAAATTCTGTGAATCAGCAGTATTCCAATGTGTTCTGAACACAGCATTCCAAATGAAATAGCCAAATAGTCCCTGAAATGATATGTTCAGGAGTTCAGATTATCCAAAGAGAACTACAATTTTCTAGAATTCTCTGAAATGGTCCATTTCTGTCTCAATGAACTTTGCGCATCCTAAGGACGTTAAAATAATAACTCAGTGAGATGTTGTTCAAAGTAGACATATTATAAATGTGGGGGTTTTTTTGCTTCTGTGACTTTTTTTTAAATAGGAAGAGACTAATTTTTATTAACACTTTTGTTTTGGCGACATCACCTTTTTTTCTGTATAATGGACATTTATTTACCTTAAGAGGGCATTGCTGGACATTTCAGTCCAGCAAATAAATCAGGGTTGTTATGCTTTTTTAGAAATATGTTGAGGGAATAATAGCTATTCTAGACAAACCAAAGAAGTATCCAGTCTGTATTCCTGTATGGCTAAGATCTTTTCTTCAAAGTTTGAAAATTTTATTGGCAATTTAAATACCATAATTTATAGTTTATTCTGCATTTTGTTATTTTGTTGCTGATAAAAATGTTTGAAATATTATCCTTTAACCTTAACTATTTTTTCCTATAATCTTAGTTTAAGTTTATCTGCCAACTACATGCATAAAAGTCAAAACTATGTATTCTCAACTCTTAAATTAATAGGCAGATAGGTTTAAACTAAGATTACAGGAAAGATTTAGTTAAGATTAAAGGATAATATTTAAAGCATCTTTTTTTTAAAAAAAAAGTTCAGTGTAACTTGCTTTATGGTATCTGAAGTACTTATATTAAGATACTCCGTTACAGTTAAATGTGCAACTAATACTCTTTTAAGCTGGACTTAATCAAAAGAAACCAAAATATGCTAAAATATTTTTTTTCATATAGGAACTATAATTAAATGCTATTTAGTTATGAATGTTTTTGAATGATTTACTAATAACATTTAAATAGGGTTAGGGTTATTTAAATAGTTTAAACATGCAATTCTATTTATTTAGTACTTTTTATTGTTTTGTTCATTTTTTATATTTTAGATTTCTATCTTTGCCTTTATTTTTCTTATTTGTTAAACTGATTTTGATCTAATATTAGTGCAGGTTTTCTAATTGAAGTCTGTAAAAAAAATACATATTAATTGAACTAATTTCTTCCTTCCATCTGATTCCCTTCCCTCCCAATCAGCTCTGGCGAATGTACTACAGACAGGAAGAACAAGAAGAAAAGGTATGTGAAGAAATAATTTTAATAAAATTAAATAGATTTCATCGCATGAATAGTTTCATAGTATTGTTATCTTTCACTTGGACTCATACTGACATGCTGTCCATTCTCCTCCATGCTGTATCGAGAGCCCAGGATGGGTTGACTCCTTCCTATGATGTCATTTGGCTGAGTTTGTACAAAGATACAAAAGCCAGCCCACAGAAGAGACCCCAGCTTTTGACTCAGCTTCTTTCAGTCAGTAGCTGTGTCTCTGAAAGCGTTCCGTTAGATAGCAATAAACACAACGATCTTTCAGGACTTTTTCCTCAACTTCAACAGCTCCTAGGGATCGGGAAGCTGTCTCTTCCAGGAGAAGCAGTGGCTCCCTCTCCTGCAACGTTGGGGCAATGTGCAGAGTGCTGTGCAGTGCAAGCTGTGCAGAGTCTGAGACTCCCCCACCCTGCGGTTTGAGCGATCGTAAAAACGATTGGCAACGCGATGACAGCGCCAGCTCAGCTATCGTTGGCTGGTGGCTATGCTTCTGCTGGACTTCGCTCAGGGCTTTTTATCTCGAAGGAGCAATCTTCGATCCGAGGAGCACCGGTTTCCCTAGTCAGTGGCCACCTCGTGATTGAAGCTCTTTTCAACATCAGAGTGAGCTGGCCATTTTGTACCAGCCTGGGGCCATTTTTATACCCTAAGTGGACTTATTCTAGATTTCTAAACAGCTTCTTCCAATTCAAAGAGTTTCCTTCTACAAATGGATCAGGATTAATGCTCAGGCAGAGGCTTCCCGCCCAGTGGGATTCTAATCTCTTAAGCCTAATAAGAGAAAAAGATGTAGGAAACACTCCCAAATGCAGTCAAAGGGAGGTGGCTGCTAAAATCAAGAGCTTAAGGCTCTAGCCCTAAGAAGGAAGTCAGGCTGAGTTTGAGGGCAGAAAAACGCAGGATATGCGGTCCTATAGAGGCAGTTTAACAAAAACAATTCAACAGATGAGAGGGCAACTTGCACACAAGTTTCAGGTGATACCCGTGGCCCCAGCCAAGCCCTCCCAGGGAGGGAGAATTTATATTGAGCCTTTTCATATCTCCATCTTGGTCTCTGGGGACCTTTCAGACAATCAAGATCCTCAGATCCTCAGCAGATTGGGCCCTACTTTCCAACAGGTTTCCTGGGTCTATGCCCCCCCCTTTCCTCCATCCTCAGCTTCTTCTCAATTAGGCCTGAAGGCACCTTCACGTGCACAGCAGTGGGTCCCGTCGGCTCTCTGCCTCCACCTTGAACGTGGTAGGGGATAGTCCGACGATTGTTGTCTCATTGGCCATTAAGCACGGTATTGCTGAAGGCTTAAAGGCAAATTTCTTCGACCTTGAAAAGGTTCAGGCCCTTCTTCCCTCCAAATCTAAAAGTTCTCTGCCTCCTCACCCTGAATTCACAGGCCCCAGGACCTCAGGTCTATTCTTGCTCCAGAATGGGAGGAGGTTGAGAGAAAGGAAAAGGGCTTCAACCATATCTGAACAGTTACTCCTCGTTAGAGCGTGAAGAGGTGATGATTTATGACAAAATCTTTCAGAGAAGAAGATGTCTCAGACCCATCTTCTGCATTGGTCCCAACCTACTCTTCAGGCATTTGATCCGCAAGCTTGGTCCACTGCAAGCTGTCCCGGGAAAGGTGAGCCACAAGGAGATCTCTCTGGCCAGGAGACTCACTTCTTTCCAGCCTGTAAGTGCCATGCAGAATTTCTGCCTTCTCCATGTTGTTCCTGGATATGATCCAAGGAACAGTGTGCTTCCTCTCGGCAGGTCCCTCGCTGCCATACTTTCTCTGGATAAGTGTTTCTTGCAATGTCAGCGAGCCCTGGACAATGCCCTGGCAGTGCTTCTTTGACATTCTGGTTGTGGCCTTGTTCTATCTTCTGGCTCCCCATGGAGCAGAAGATATCTGAAAACCGGATAAATAAATGTTTCGAAATAGACCCTCAGCGCGAATCACCAAGGCCTCTGCATGGGCTGTCAGCTTCAACAGCACATTTCTTCTTCCACGAGGGCATCCATATCGGTGCGCTGCCCAACTCCAAAATAGATTGCCTGCTTCTGACCTTCGGTCTACAAGACCTTAACATAAATTATCACGCAGTTGGAATTCCCTGCGATGGCCACCTCAATTCCACCAAATTTGTGTCTAGGCCATGGCATCTTCATAGCAGCAAGAAATGACTTTTATGCTTCCAAAATTGCAGGTGAATCACGCCGGAATGGAAGTTTGCTTCAGGTCCCTTCTCAGGCATCATAACTTTTGGTGATGCCTGGGACGTTATCTCATCGAATACAGAGATAACATAAATTCTCTCTTCCTCGGGAATGAAAGCTGAGCTATCACCCAGTCTCTATCGCCTCCTGCTTTTTAGTGGAAGACCTCCTCTGCTTCCTCCCTCAGGGCCGTACTCCAATGCCGAAGACCAACGTGCGGAAGCCATCTGGCAGGCAACAACTTCTTGCTGGTAAAAGGCCCTTTTCGGGAGGAGGGGGTTTCATTCCTTCCCTCACTCTAAGTAAGCCCATCATTCTCCCACCAATTGGAGGCGCCTAGCTCTCTGTGCCTCCAGGATGGAAGAGTCAATGACAACACCTGGGTGCTCAGCAGTGTTGTCAAGGGTTACAATTGGACTTCCTAATGCCACCTCAGAAAAAAAATTGATCTGTTCTCTCAGGACATTTCAAGGAAAGCCTCTCTGAATAAACAATCAACACCTCTGGACATCAGGGCTATTCAAACTGTTTTCCCCTGCTCAGCAGGGACGTGGTTTACTCTCGCCTTTTCATTGTTTCCCAAAGCCTTGGAGCCCGGGTGGCGAGGCCATCCTTGATCTAAAAATGTCTCAACCAATTTTGTAAAATACAGGCAATTTAAAATTAGAACTCTGCATTCTATTTTAGAGAGCAGCATCTTCTGATTCTCCTCTTTTTCCATTGAATCAACGGAGGCTTACTTTCACATCCCCATTTGGCCTCGATCATCGGCCAGTTTCTCCGTTTCTCTTATCAGAATACCCATTAACCAAGTATATGGCACCTTCCCTTCGGCCTCTCATCAGCTCCAAGGGTCTTCACAAAGGTTCTGGTCAGCATTGGATGGCATCTTCGCATTCTGTTCTCAGTGAGTGATCCAATGCTACTTGACGACATTTTTATATCTGTTCCTCGTCATCCATGGCAGCCCATTGGATCCTGCAAATTACCTGTCATATCCTTAGAGCACAGGGTTTCCCATGACACCAAAAAAGAACACTCTCTTCCACCACAACCTCAAATGCAACACTTGGGAGCAGTCATCAATCGTACCAGGCTGCCAGGTTTTCTGTCCCCACGCTTGTGGAAGGAGCCTGTCCCGCTTGTGGAAGGAGCCTGGCAAGAGATCACAGCCATATCCACAACATCAAACTGTCTCCCTGTTGCTGCTGTCCTAAACTCTGGGGAAATGGTCTCCTGTATCTGACATTGTCCGGTGGGCTTGGCTCCACTCCCGATTAATCCAATGGTTCCTGCTTCCCTACCAACAAGCAGGTAGCAGCTATTTATCCATCAAGGTCCCACTCCCGCCACAAATCCGGTGATCTGTCCATTGGTGGCGTTCCCGTCAATCTGGAACAGACTCAGACAGGCTAGTGATGACAACCGATGCCAGCCTCCTGGGTTGGGTTCCCATATGCAGGGCCGGATAGTTCAGGGCGTTTGGTCCAGGTCGGAGCAGACCCTCCCTATAAATTGCCTGCGCGCTCAGAGCTTTTTACTGGCTCTCAAGCATTCAGGCAATCAGTGACAGGCTCTCATGTTTTAAGTCCTTATGGACACATGGCCACAGAGTCTCTGTCAACTGGCAAGGGGGGACGAGTTCCAAGGCCCTCATGAGAGAGGCTCAACCGGTTGGGGTATTGGGCAGAGAAACACCTGTTGTAGATATTGGCAGATCACATCTCTGGGTTGAAACCACCCCAGGCCCAACTGGCTCAGCAGGAGCCGAGTCGACCAGGCAGAATGGTCCATTTCCCTCGTCTCTATTCAGGGACCTTTCCTCATGATTCGGAACACTGGGGTGGATCTCTTCTTCCACTCCTCAAAACATCCAAGTCACACAGATTCTTCACAGGTTTCCTTGCCAGGGAGCAGAGAGGACCAATGCTCTTCAGTGCAAGATGGCCCAAGGGTCTCCTCTACGCCTTTCCCCCGCTTCCCATCATTCCAGCAGTAATCTCGGAAGATGTTGGAGGAATGAGCGGAGCTCCTCTCCTGGCACCCTATTGGAACAGGAGGCCCTGGTTTGCGGACCTAGTCAACCTATCTGTGGCTTTCTCTTGGAGGACCCAGCCCATCTAATCTTCCTTCACCTCGGGCTCTGCTCCATCCAGAGCCCAGTGGCTTAAGCTGCACTTGAGGGGCAGCGGCTAGAGGAGGCTGATCTCCCGAAAGGGGCATCCTCACTAGCCTGGCATCTCGCACCTTCTACAAGGTGCATCTAATGATGCCACCTGGAAGGCTTTTCCCATGGTGCCTTAGGGAGGGTCTCTCTCATGCTTCAGCCCAGTTGGCAGAAAGTTCTTAGATTCCTTCATGCATGGTCTAGAGAAAGGTTTGGCCCCCCAACACTTTTATGCAGGCAGGTTGTGGGCCCTCTCCTCAGTTCTGTCATGGGGTTCGCTTCCTTCCTTATCCGATCACCGCTTCAGTCAGGATGTTTTTGAAAGGGGTTTCCAACCTGCACCATCATGGTTCACAGCTATCCTTCCTGGGACCTCATTTGGTCCTTAATGCCTTAAAAAGCCTCCCTTTGAACCCCTTAGAACAGTGTCTGTCCGTTTTCCTGACTCTGAAGGCAGTGTTCCTCATTTCATCACTTTAGCCAGGGCGGGTTTCCAAGCTTGCTTGCTTTTCCAATCAGACAGGACACCTTTGTTACTTTCACAATGATAGGTTGTTCTTCGTCTGGACCCCTCATTTATTTCAAAGGTTAACACCTGGTTCCACAGGTCCGAACATTGTGTTGCCTGATTTCTGCCCCCTCCCTGCACCATGCTTAGAGCGGCAGTGGGGCACCATGCTAGATGTAAGAAGGGCTTGGAATATACATTAAGCGGCACTTCTTCCTTCAGGAAGTTGGAAGCCATGTTTTGTTTTCCTTTTTCCTTCTCACTTTGGACACAAGGCATCTTTTCCTACTATTAGCAGGTGGGTCAGGACTTGCATTGAGAAGGCCTACAAAGCTGCAGCTCTTTAGTTCCCCGAGGTCTGACGGCGCACTCTACCAGAAGCGCGGCCACTTCTGCTGCCTGGGCGACCCAAGCATCCTTGGAGGAGATTTGTTGTGTGGCCACGTGGACATCCTCGTCTCCTTTCATCAGACACTACCGTTTAGATGCCTTTGCCTCAGCGACTGCAGCCTTCGGCAGACGGGTGGTTCATCGAGTGGTTCCACAGTCGGTGTGATGAACCAGATGAGGACCCGCCTGTGGACATGCAAGTTTTGGTGTGTCCCATCCTGGGCTCTTGATGCAGCATGGAGCAGAATGAGCGTTGGTAGAAGTTACTGTGAATGCCCTTTCTTTCTATGCTGTCAGAGTCCAGCTCCTCCCTTGATTCCTCTGGAGAGGGTAAGACATATTTCTGTACTCATTTTGTGTTTTCAGAGACCCCTTTCAGTCTATCAAGTATCTTCGCCAAAGCTGGGGTCTCTTCCGGGGGATGACTTTTATATCTTAGTACAGATTCAGCTAAATGACATCATAGGAAGGAGTTAACCCATCCTGGGCTCTCTCGCAGCACAGATAGAAAGGGTGTTTATGATAACTTCTATCAACGCCCATTTCCAATCCTTTCTTAGCTTGAAAGAAGATATTCTTTTTAATATGATTATTTATTATTTTGATTTATATCCTTTCTGTTATTAAAGGAAACTAACAATAATAAAAATGCCAATACAGAAATATAGTAAAATGGTTTAAATGTCAAAACTTTTTCACATTGAAAAAGGCTAACTAAAAAACAACATGAGAATAACTGATAAACCAGGCCTAAGCCCACACTAGCCCGGCATTCTGTTTCTCACATTGGCAAGCCAAATGTCTCTGAGGTGTTCATAAGCAGTGGTTAGAGACCTAATCCCTCCTGTCATTGTTGCTCTGTAACTGGTATTTGGAGGCACCCTGCCTACCCCAGAGAAACATTTGAGTCTTCAAAACTAAGCCCTTGATCTTGATCGACTGCATATTCAATTAATCCTCTTTTAAAGGCATATCTAGGCCATCCCCACAATCGGTAACAAATTTCATAGGCTAGTTACATGTCCTGTGAAGATCTTAAAAAAAAGATTCTGAACTTCCTTTCAGCCATTTTCATTGGATGAAAATCTGATTCTATACTTTTGAGAAGGAAATGTATCTCAAGAATGTTTCCCTCCCCCATCCCCAGTTGTCAGGCTTTATGCAGGCTCCCTGCAATTCTTAGCTCTCCAGGCACTTTTTTTCAGAAATTGGTCCACATAGTAGAAAGATTTCAGACACAACTCAGCTTGATTAGGGGTTTTTTTGGTTTTATACCAGACAAGCATGAAGACACATACACCTAAAAAATATGTCCCCTGCACTATACATAAATCAAACCCCTTCTGTTTATATTTCCAAGTCAGTAAATACCTGGATGTTCTTCTGTGGGCCTTGAAAGGCACTTGATCTGTGTTGACATAACAGTGCTCTCTAGCCCAGTTCTACTGGTTTCCAGCTGAACAATTTTCATTCCTTGCATTACTTTTTCCTCATGTCTCCTAGCTATAATAGTGACTGCTGTATTTTTCTCAGCTACTATATATTTTAATTTTTGTACTTGTGATTGTACTTCTTTTACCTTTATTTTAAATCTCGTTGGCTGCCTCAGTCATTTTCCCTTGTAAGGCTGCGGGATGGGTGATACTCTCCTTTAGCTGCTTAGGACTGAGTCTGTACAAAAGGCTTATTAGCCTAGCTCCGCCCACTCCAGGTAGCTCCTCCCAGTTTCTACTCAGTCCTTAGCAGAGTAGGACGCAGAGTATTGCCTCTCTCGCCTTTGAGGTTTTTTGACCAAAGGCAGTCTTGCAAGGAAATCCTTAAAAAAGAGAAAAAAACACCTCCGTTTGTCTCTCCCCCTTTTGAATTTGGCGCTCTGCTACACAGCTGATGTTTGGAAGCCACCAAACAGCTGAGGACTGCTTTGGAGGTCCGGAGCAGCCTGCAGGGGCCGCAGCGGCCTCTTTTAGCCCTCCGTGGCGAAGAATCAGAGTTTCTTCGGTCAGAGGGGTGTTTTGTGAGGGCAGGTGATTCTGCTCTCGTTGCAGAGCCGCAGAGCTGCTTTGGGCTTGCCACGGCAAAGAGAAAGCTGGTTCCTTGTCAAGTGGCTTTCTGAAGAGCGAAGGCATCGGCCACACTCTACTTGGAGCCACGGGATCATTCCTTCTCCCGCGGTGAAGATTAGCTGCAATTGGGGTTGCATTAGAGAGCAGCGAAGTTCAACAGCAGAAGGAACCTCATGGCAGAAGAGGCCATTGCAGAAGGTGGCAGCCATTTTGGAAGAGCCTTGTGGCCAGCAGTGGCCCTTTTGAGAAGGTCTGTGGGCCAGCAGCAGCCATTTTGGGAGGACCTCGTGGACCGAAGAGGCCATTTGAAGATTCCACCCATTTGGTGCAATTTCTTGCTGGGACTGACTGAACAAATAAAATGTGAAAAGGGAAGACTTTTGAGTTCTTGAAATATTTTTGTTTCATCTTCAGTAATTTTCAATCTGTGATATTGCCTCCCCCTTCCATGTAACAGGCATACTGTTTACAGTATTATGGATGTGGATATACTATAGATTTTTATAGAACCATTATAATGATGACAATTTTATTTTTCGTCCCTTCCTTTTCTAACATGGATTTCTGCCTTTTTCAAAGCTGCTCCACAATGACTCGGTACATTCTCTGACCTAACGGGTTCCCACAAGTACCCAAGGCCTTTCCTGGGTACTTAAAGGAAAAAAAAAAATCAGAGACCAAACTCAGTTTCTGAGGCGGTACATTCTGTAGCTTGAGGAAAATATAGAAGGCCATTCTGTTTGCTGGCTGAACTGGTGTTAAAATGTGAGAGCTTCTTTAAGAGGGCTTTTCCTGCTTCACAAGCTCTGTTGAGTTAAATCCAGTGGTGTACTGGAACCAACTTGAGAGAGAGCCAATTGTTAAATGTTCTGGAATGTTGTGAGCCAGTTTAGACCAGAGCAGAACTGAACTGCAACAGTTGACATGCCAGTCACCTATTTGGCAGTGCAGCAGTAGCAATGGAACTAGCAGAGCCAGTTGTTATAAATTTATCAGCACACCTTTGCATAAATGGTTGTGAGATAGCAAAAATCTAAGCTGTCTGAAGCACTGAAAAAGAACCTTAAACATGCCTGGAACATGTTACAATCAATTCAGATTGTACAACATGGATGGATTATTATATAATGCACCACAGAAACTTTGCTGCAGAAAACTAGGCTTTACTTAAATATCTGCAGAATTTCTTGCCTTATCATCAGGAGGAAGGGGGCAGGGGAAGATACATGAACTTAATGCCTGCTATAAATCATTGACACAGTAGGAAATGATCTAGTAATTTCTATATCATTGCATGGGCTGATATCTACGTCTGGAGAATTATTACTTGAATCAACTAAATGTGTTAATTTTTAAAAAAAGCTTTTTTCTGATGTTTGTTGTTCTTTTATGATTATTGATGACTACATGGTAAGCCTGTGCAAATCATTTGATAAGGGTCCCTTTCCATCGTGCTCCTCCCCCAGGCAAGGATTTGCTC
Source organism: Laticauda laticaudata (assembly GCA_004320025.1). Taxonomy (NCBI): domain Eukaryota; kingdom Metazoa; phylum Chordata; class Lepidosauria; order Squamata; family Elapidae; genus Laticauda; species Laticauda laticaudata. The sequence goes on from BHFT01070428.1 coordinate 19,988, forward strand.
TTTGACATGCCAGTCTCAGGAGAACCTTGAAGCAGCAGATTCTTCTGCTTTTAAGAGAATGTATGCTGAGGCAAAACCTCACAGAATAGGTCTTCTGCAAGGTAAACTGATATGTCAGCCCTTGAGTGAATGTCAAAATATTTGGGGAGAAGATGCAAGCTGTCCCCTAATACTGTATTTTTAGGTTTTTTTCCTACTAAAAATCTAACATCTTTTAGTAAAATTGCTAAATAATGTCTGGTGGTCCTTTTGAAATTTCTGTCCAGGTCTAAAAGTGTGACAAGTTCTAGCAGCAGCAGCATCACTTCAGCAAGCGAGTCTTCATCAGAGAGTGATGACTCCTCCTCCTCTTCATCAGATGACAGCGATAGTGATGAAAGCACATCCAGTTCTTCATCTTCTCCATCATCCAGTAGTTCTTCTAGTTCTTCTGACTTTGAAACAGAGTCAAGTTCTTCCAGCAGTAGCAGCAGCAGCAGCACAGACAGCAGCACAGATGATGAACCACCAAAGAAAAAGAAGAAGAACAATTTAGTGCGATGCTAGGACTATGGTGGCATTAAACAATAATTCCCATTGGAAATGCATAGTGGCCAAACGAAACTAACCAGTTGTCTGTTTTTACAGTTGTAAAACGGTATGTGTTTTTACATAGTAGTTGATAGGCCATAAGCTGTTAAATGGCAAGTAATACTTACTGAAAGAGTATTTTTGTGGATTACTGTTTAATAGGGAATGCTACCTTCTTTTTAATTTTTAAAGAAATGTAATATTTATATGAATTAAGGTCCAGTCATCCTGATGTTTACATGCCAGAAAGCAGAATATATTTTCTGAATCATCCTGTGTTATAGTCATACAGTAATCTTGTGTTTACATCAGTTTTATAGTCTACGTAAGATGGAAGGAGAATATGAAGTTTGATTTCAGATGGCTTAAGATACCCAAAGCCATATTTAATGTCCCTCCTTAGTTACAGAGAAACAATATTGCATTTTGTACAGGAAAAGCTTGTTTGAAAAAGTAAAAAAAAAGTTCAATATTGTAGTCAATTAATAGTTAAATATCAAATTGTCATTAATTGGATTCTTTTGTGATTGGTATCCTATAAACTGATCTTATTACCATCTTAGTCCAGTAGGATTGTTCAGCCTATTGAAACCAGACTCTGTCTCAATTGCCCTTCTAGACTTACAAAAATGATGCTAGAGATCTTGCGTCATACTGAGAAGTATCTTACTACAATTAAGCTCATTCTCTCCTAAAGTCTTGTAGCAACCCCTCCTGTAACATTAGGTTTTGATTGACTGCCTGCCATATACAACTTCCTTTTGCTCTTTTGTTAATTTTGCTAGTTCCTTCTACTTACACAGTACACAAACTTGTGGAAGAGGATATGATAGCTGGGGGAAGAGAAAGGTAAGATCTATTCCCTCATTCACTCTCCCAGGCAAAGAAAACTTCATTAAGTATTCTATTGTGTTTCCAATAGAAATAAATATTACTATAAGTAAAAAATGGCCAAAAGGAATAAAAATAGTTTATGCTATAGTTTCAAAATTAAAAATTGTTATTTCCAGTTTAGAGGAGGTTAGGGAAAGAGAGAGTTTGGGGTACTTCCTGAGTCCTTCTAGTCTTATAACTTTCTTTCATATTTTTCTTCCTTTCAGAGAAAGGGATGTGTTTAAATTTACTGTCATGTAAAGCATTAGCTTGGCACCTGGTTATTGGATAAATATTTCAGCCCAGAAATCCTTGCAAGACTTCATGCTATGTTTTACATTTGGCAAAAATCTAAAATATTGCCAACTAACCATCGAGTTAGTAATGTTTGTTCTTTCTTGCCTGCATTTTTACCTTTTGCCATTTATTAATTGTTCCCCACCACCACCACCAAAATCCTTGAGCTCTTATAGTTGTAATTTAGTAGAATGTAAAAGTCATTGGCAATCAGAGTGAATATTTTTCCAGATCATTTTAAGTTGTCTTTTTAAATGCTGAATCCTTGTTTATGATGACATGGTTTCAGAATAAATTCTTAGAGTTACATTACAGGGTTAAAAAAAGAGCATACTTCTGTTTATTGTAGGTTGGGAAGGGAACACAATGACTGAAAAGCAGAGTAAGGAAATATCCAAAAAGTAGCATTTTCTAAAACAGAAAGTTATAACATTCAAATAAAAAATCAATAATCCTGGGCATCCTCTTGCAAAAAGCATTTAAGCCAGAGATATTATTTATTTCACTTTATTTCACTCAAGGCAACACTGATTTCAGTTGAGGATGCTGCAAGCAAAAGTCGATAGGGCCACTTCACTTCAAGTTTGCTACCTCCAAATTACTTTTCTGGAGGCAGATCAACACATCCTTTCCACGCCATAGTAATTAAGCTTTTAAACTGCCTTTGTTAATATCAAACTATTTTTAAACTGTTCAAATTTTAGATTAGCCTTATTTCTGATCAGTGCTTGACAGAGGTGGATGTTTTTTCTCTGCTTCTTCCAGCCTTCTAGAAAGAGGGAGATCTTGGATTGAACCTGAAGGACATGTGGGACAGCCTCATCCCTCTGAATATGTCTTGGATAGAGGTTCTCCATGTTCAAATTTATAGAGGATGAATTTATACAGGATGAATAGCAAATTGCTCCTTAAATCAGAGTGAAATCTTGAAGGAGCAGCCTGCTGTATGAGAACATATGGTACCAACAGTACTTATTATTTTTAGCAACACTTGTTTCTGCACTTTTGTCATTCTTTAAATAGTGGTTTAACATTTGTTGTAATAGCAATTTTTCTTTTCATTCAGATCTAAGTGGTTTAGTGTACCCAATGGGCCTCATCTTATCTACAAGGCTAGAATACTCCTTTTAATACGGTTTGGAACAGAAGCGTGATCCTCTGTCCACTGAAAGAGAAACAGCACTATCCAGTCCTAACAAAGACCACCTTCAGTTTTGTAATAAAAATCCTTGCAGGCAGCTATATACATGTCTCTCTCCACCATGCATCAGAATCTTTGAAACAAGCACAAATGCTTTGATCTTTTTAATCAGACCTGTTCAAGCTTAAAGACTTCCCTTTAAGCTGTTTTTGCACTGTGCATGGAGAGTAGTCTTCAGTGCTGCAACTGAAATGTTTCATCTTTGTGCCTTTCCCTCATATTAAATATGCCCTGAAAGCATTGTAAAATGGAAGAGTTTGAGGTGTTTGCTTTGTCGTCTGCGCGCTATTTTGGGCACCTAGAAAAAAATATTGTACAAATACTTACAATGAGAAAAATATTTATTTCCAGTGGAGCTGGATAAAAAATGATATCTTTAAATATTCCCCCTTGTGATATTTTTGCATAAAAATTATTAGCTTATAATATGCATTTGATTAATCATATTCTAATTTAGTGTCATTTATTGTAAAATGTTTATTTTTTGCAAAGCACAAGTTATATACAATGAATTTGAATGGAAAATGCATATTATGAAAGATTGCAGTCCATTTCTTGTAGGTTACAGAAAAGAAATAACAGGTTATTGTGATGAGTTATAGCTACTGGCAGTAGTCATTAATCAGTACAGTTTCTTTTATAGTTTCTTTTTTGATGGGAGTCTTTTTATGAGGAATATGTGGGAAGGGACATCTTAAATATCCTAGTCTAGTTAAAGTATGAATCAATGATTGAGCTATTTTTTTATATTTTTATGAAAATGTGTGTAGAATGACTTTTGAATACAAATGTTCTATTTAAATGTTTATGTAAGTTGTGCATTTTAGTCTGTAACCATTTCTATGTTTTGCAAAATTTAGACACTATAATTCTAAAAACTATCAGAAAATTATTTGAATCATGCTATAGAATGTATAATTTAAGAAATTAATAAATTATTAAATGCAAATTAAGGGTTTAAACTTTTTATTTTATAGATTGTAAATTTAGTATGAATACTGTAGATCTTTTCATGATGGCTACTAAAGATCAAAGATAATGAAAGAATTCTCCAGGTGATGTCAGAGACTTCAGCTTTACCTACAGGATTGTTGCCTGCTAATTAAGCAGAATGGAAAGAACAAATACAGAGATTTAAAGTCATAAAGAAGAGGCAGTAAAAGTATTAATGACTCCTACAAATAAGTTTCCTCGAGAATAAGACCTGGTCTTACATTTTTTTGCCTCCAAAAGAGGCATCAGGTCTTATTTGGGGAGGATGTCTTCCACTGTCACATTGTGGTGGTGGCAAGCAACAGCCCCACCCAGCAGGGGCCCATGTGGCCGCTGCCGGCCCTCTTCTGCTGCCGCTTGCTGCCGCTCACACGTGGCATCCCTGGCCTCTGTTTCACCATCAAAGGCCTTCACGAAAGGCCTTTGCAGCCAAGAAACAAGTTCCAGATTGACAAATGCAGCGCCCCCCAGCTTCATTTCACCATCTGAGGCCTTCAGAAAAGGCCTCTGCAACCAAGAAATGGGCTCTGGATTGACTGGGGCAGCACCCTGGCCTCTGTTTCATTGTTCAGGAAAGGCCTCTGCAGCCGAGAAACAAGTTCTGGGTTGATGCATGTGGTGACCCCAGCCTCTTTTCGCCTTCAGTGGTCTTCAGGAAAGGCCTCTGCAGCCAAGAAATGAGCTCTGACAGTGCCTCTGACAGCAAAACAGAGGCTAGGGGTGCCACACACATCAATCTGGGGCTTTTATCAGCTGCAGAAGACTTTCCTGAAGTCCTTTGACAAAGAAACAGAGGCTGGGGGTGACACGTGCAAGTGGCGGCAAGCAACTGCAGAAGAAAGGCATGGCAAGGCAAGTGTCAGGGTATGCAAGGCTTGGCTGCAACTGTCCAAAGCTAAGCAGCTCCACCCTCCCCATCTCCACCCTACCTTGATTTTTACCCATGCACCTTGCCCCCACCCTGTGCATCCAGGTGCACTGGAATGGACGGGTTCTTTAGAGCTTATTTTGGGGGTAGGGCTTATATTGGGCTTACATGTAAAAATCAATCTAGGTCTTATTTTTGGGATAGGTATTGTTTTCTGGGGAACGTGGTATGTAACCAGACTATGGTCCAGATATTGGAAAACATGGGTGATACTTAAGCAAATAAGAGAGTTACAGGAAAAAGCAATTATCACACAATTGCACAAATTGCAATTGCAAATGAAAATTTGCTTTACAACTTGCAAAGAATAAAGTCATTTATGAACACGGAGATGCCAAATGAGCAGACACATTTCAGAAAAGGCAGAGGACCCAAGATAAGACAGATAACGTAAATCAGATAAGAGAAACAACATTCCCACCCCCAAGAATGAGGTTTGTTTTTGCTTGATCAGATACAGCAGAGCCTTTGACTATATAGATCATGCCAAAATGTGCAGTATAATCAGGCTAATGAGAGTTGCTAATATATATGATTATTCTGAAAAATCTTGATAAGAACATATTGTAGGAACTGAGCTTGGAGACAGAATGATTCAGTGTGAAACAAGGAAGTATAAAATTCCCAATTCTTTGTGGATAAAAATAGTGAAGGTGGAAAAGATGACAACAAGTCAAAACAGGAAGCTATAATACTTCAATTGAGATGCACATCGTTTTATTTATTGAAACTAGACTTAGCGGGGAGGGCGAGTGTAACAAGGAAAGATGCAAAATATGCTCATTCCCACATTTATTTATTTAATCATATTTAAGAACTGCCCATCTCCATATATTCAAGAGGATTGGTGATACTTGTGGTGATACATTGCTTTTGATACTCTTGCCAAAAGCAGCAAAAGCTTGCAACACTCTTGGCTCATGAAAGCAAAAATGGATTACTCTTATGTTAAAACAGTGACATAAAGTGTCAGCTCGCATGCCTAGACTATGCTATTGTTGGCAAAAAAATGAAGCTGGTAGTAGTTTTGGTTTGTTCAGTTGAAGAATAAAGATGGATAGCGTACTCGAAAAATAAAAGGTTTGACTTTTAAGGAGGAAGATGGCGATAGATAAAACTTAACAATACTACTATTTCTCTGGTAACAAAGATCAGAATAGTTGAAGCATTTTTTTTCCTCAGAGGTAATATGATAGTTCGATAGGTAGATGTCTTTCAAGAAGCTTATGAAAGTTATCCTTGACTAGAAAACCAATCATCTAATTCTAGGCCAAATGAAGCCTGGATGTTCCCTTCAAGGGATGATGAATAAGGAAAACTTCATGTGATGTGAGTATATGATGAACTAAAAATATGCTTGGGAGGTTCAGGGAATAGGCAGGAAAGACAAATGTGCAGATGGGTATGGTCAAACTGCAGGGCATTTGTCCTAATTGTTGAGCAAGACTTAATGGTACCTAATTCATTGCTTTTGCAGAATATGGTGACCCACTTACAATGGTTAAATGGCTAGTAACTTGGAAACACTATCCCATTGCCCAGGTTCACACATTGGCATAGAACAATTTGAGTTTACGCTAATTTTGTGAGTTTGCTTATGTACAATATTTCATTAACTGAAATAATAACATATTAGCATTTACAGTGTGTATCATCTAGCCATTACCTCCCTTAAAACTTTCAGAAAAGATTTAGATATTTTTCAAGTAAGGATACTAAGCAGAATGCAGAACATCTGGATTAGATGCCAAATATACTTAGAATTATTCTGGCTCTTGAAAATTGAGGCCAAGTCATTAAGGAATTGTTGATAATTATCTGATATGATTTTTTTGGCTTTCAAACCTAGGAGTGCAAAAATATTATGCAATCAGTTAAGATAACTAATTATAGACAGGACAAACAGTGAGCTAAGACATCACAGAAATGAGGGCAATGAATAAGCTTTTTTCTTTTTTTATTTCTTGGTACTGGTATGTTCAAAAAATACCATGCAGTTTCTGTTTTTTGTTTCACAAGTTTATTTAGCTGCTCATGTAAAAGAGACTTTGAGTGGCTTACAAAATTAAAAATCCAAAATATAGAAACCTATAACTTTCCTGACCCCCTGCAGCAGTATCAAACACAATCAAACCAATTACTTGATTGGCTCTGTGTCAACCTGGGGTCTCCATGCCTGCTGACGGAACCTCATCTTCAGCACCTTCCAGAAAAGTATCAAGATTATAAAAGTATATAATTTTATACTTATAAAAGTATAATTTTATATTTGGGGAAACAATATTCCACAGGAAGGAAGCCACCACAGAGAGGGCCCTTTTTCTTGGTCCCACTAGGTGTATTTCTCTGACAGATGGGACCCCACAACATACGCTGCCTTCCAGTTCTGGTGTGTTGGGTAGATGCAATTGGGGAGAGATGGTCCTTCAGATAATCTGACCCCAAGCCATGTAGGGCTTTAAAGATGATAGCACCTGGAATTGAACCCAGAATAAACTGGCAACCAATGTAGCTTCCACAGAAGTGGTGATACGTGTCAGTCTAGACTTATGTAAAACTATGCAAGCTGCTGCAGTTTGAACCAACAGAAGCTTCTGGATATTCTACAATGTTCGTTTCACGTACAGCGCCTTACAATATTCCAAGTGGGAGTTGATAGGACATTGGTGATGATAAGAAGGGCATGGAACAGGAATGGGGATAACTGATGCATAAGTCGCAGTTGTATAAAGGCCTTCTGGCCACAAGTGCCATCTGTTCCTTGTGCAGGAGTTGCAAGTCCAGAAGAATCCTCAGATTACATAACTAAAGATGTTAATTCTCCAAGAATCAAGAAGCTTCAAACCTAAAGCTAATCTGTGTTGCTAGGATTGTTTCACCTATTCCTCCCTATCCTGTGAAGGTCCAAAAACTAAGAAAGACATGCTGAGCTTCTTCTAAGCACTTTCATTTATTGTTCCTTGTGCTCTTGCCAAACTAAAGCAAATTACTTACATCATTAAACAATACTCAAAGCTCCTAGAGAGGTGTTATTCCAACTAGCCTCCCAGTCAAACTATCTAAACTCTGCTGTCTTTTGCTTCTCTGGAATGCATTTCCTCTCTTCTGGGAATCTGGTCTACATTTCACCACATCTCCAGACCTCAACAGCCTCCAGGCACTAAGAAAGGGCAGTTGTGGCATCACTTAACATAGGCAGAGATATAAAGTTGAGTATCAATATACTGATGATACCTCACCCCATGGTGAAAGATGACCTCATTCAGGTCATTAAAGTTTCACCAAATTAAATAGGACCAGACCCTGCAAAATGCTACAAAACAGGCTGCAAGTTGGATCTCTTGCTCTCATTCAAGCCAACTGAAAATGGATTTTAATGAAGAAAATGAACCAGGACAACAGTCCCCACTCTCAACCTCCAAAGCTGCCCCAGAATGATATGTAGTTGATGATATGAAAAGCTACAGAGAATAAAGTTATGCAAGGACAGACTCACTAACTTCATTCCACTCCTGCCAGATGTCATCAAAAACGGCAACCAATGTTTCCATCCGGTATCCAGACCAGAAATCTGACAGAATGGGTTTCAGGTTTTTTTGCCATCCAGGATCCTATGGAGCTGCAGCAAACCATCTTCTCATCAACTTTCCCCCAAAAGGGAAGGTTCTAGTTAGGACTAAAATTGTCCATTACAGTGAGATCTAGTGACGGTTCTTTAAGAAGACAGCAAAACCACTGTCTCCTTTAAAGGGCTGGAGCATCACCCCCTCATCCAAAGATGCATTGACTATCACCAGTACCCAACGGCATGTGGTTCTTTGGAAACTTTTACCAACCAGAGGGAACATGGATCTAAAATACAAGCTGTCAAGCTCATGTTTCCCAAGATCTTGCCAATTACCTCAGGAGCAACAGGGTCAAACCATTCCTAGATAACTGGCTAAGAATCTACCTCAGGCTTCTCCACTGGACCAGTATCCATGCCAATATCCAACTGGGAACAAATCTGAACTATGTGCCAGGAAATCATCAAATTCCTCAGCAAACCCCTGCACCTAGGAGGAATCTGGTCACCTTAAAGAGGGCAGCTGGATCTGCAGAAGCAATCATTTGGACAAGTATCTCCATTTCAGTTCATGAAGGCTTTAATTGCAGTTTTATCCATGTTGAGTTCATTCTATGTCTTCTGGCAGCAGTGCTAGATGTCTCTTGATCCACTGCATCCCTCTCAACTCATTCACAATGTTTAAGTATAACTGTCTGACCAACTTTGCATCCATCTTATAGCTGTGTAACCTAGCCTACATTTTGTCAACTTCTCTATAAAGAGCTCATGGAACCTCTGGTGTACTTAAATTATATGATGACCACTGAATTCCTGTAATCAAGGGCACAATGGCTCAGCGATTAAAGACACTGAGCTTGTCAGCTGGAAACCTTACAGCCCGAGTTCGAGACCTGAGTGTCACACAATGAGGTGAACTCCCATTACTTGCCCCAGCTCCTGACCACCTAGTAGTTCAAAAACATGCAAAATGCAAATAGATTAATAGCTACTTTAATGGAAAGGTAACAGGGTTCCATGCACCTTTGACATATAGCCATGCTGGCCAGATGACCATGGAAAATGTCTTTGAATAACACTGGCTTCCATGGCCAAGAAACAGAGATGGACACCATATCCTAGAGTCTGGACAGAGAAATTTTTACCTTTATTTTTATAATTAACAAAACTCATTATCAAAAAAAGATCAGTGCCTTATTTCTTGATATATCCATGCTGTCCCGATATGCAAGGCATTCTTCTAAAAGTTTACAATTTCTTAATTTATTCCAGAGTTTTACCCAGGATCAATATCAAATTGATGATCTAGTTGCACGGGTGCTCCTTGTTTCCCTCTTTTGAAGGTAGGAATATTTGCCCTTCTTCGATCTTATGGCATCATCATGGTTATCTTAATTTCTCAGAGGTCACAGAAATAGGTTTCCAACACAGCATTCACAAGCCCTTTCATTAATTATGGATGTAACAGGTCAGAGGCAAAACCATTCATAGCAGCCAGATGTTCCATAATAATCCTTTACTTACCTTGCATCGCTTATTCTGTTCAAATCCATTTCAACACAATTCCCACGGAAACAAAGTAGGAGTTGAGGAGGTTGGTCGTTATCCCATCACTGATTATTAATATTCAACCATCTTCTCCAAAATGAGCCACCCCACTTTTTTTCTTCCTTTTACTCTTGACAACCACCAATGACCTTTTGTGGGCTAGGCTTCTTTTTATGTTGGTTGGGCTGGGTTCTTACACAAACTTATCTGACCTTCCCCTGAATGCCATCAAGAAAAATCTACCTTTTTTCTTATTCAACTTGGATTCTGACCAAAATTGGCTGAAGTGAAGAGCAGTTCATAGCTGCCCAGGAGAATGTTTGTGCCATGAAAGACGCCTTGCACAACATCAGTGACAAAAACATCTGATCGCGTCCTCCAACTTATTCAAGGAGCTCACGTTTCTGGCTATTTTTTCTATCCGTGCTCCTCCGGTCGAATCAAACCCACAGGCTGAGTCTGGTTCTAGCCATGTGAACGAATATGTTCAGAATGCAGTTTTGTGGTTCCACTGCTGAATTTTATTTTATTTTTTCGACAGAATGTGATGTCACCAGTTCTGATCAAATCTCGCTTCCCACTTTTTAGCTGTCATTTCTGCAACTGTTAAAATTAAGCCCTCGGGAAAAAGCATCCCAAGACTATATACTGCGTTGGGATGAAACTAAAACTCGATGGATGGAAACTGAATTCACTTTGATCCGGTAAGCCAGGATCAATCAATGGGAACTCGAGGGTCGCTGCAAGCCGTCTGACCAGCACTGACAGTTCCGTCGACGGCTCGCTCGCGGAGCGTCCCCTATCCGAGACCTCCCCGCCTAAGAAGCGGGGTCAGGCTGCCCGTTCGGGCGATCCCCTCATTCGAGCGACCTTCCCCGACTTCACAATCTCCCAACCGGGAAACCGGGGCAATTTCTTTCCCGAAGCGGCCTTTCCGGGAGAGGATCACGTGGTCGCCTATTTGGTCCCTCCCCCCTCAACCGCCGGATGAGGCGGGGGGGGCGGGGAGAATGAGAGGAGGAGAAGGCCCGTGGACGCGGGGGTTGCTGGGTAGTCTTCTTCAGGGGAGGGAGGGGGAGGGGCAGAGAGAGAGGGAGGGAGAAGAGGAGGAGGAGGAGGAGGAGGAGGAAGGAGAAAGCAGCAGGAACCGCCCGGGCCTTGACATCGCCGCCCACCCTCTTCGCTCCCGTCTCAGCCTCGCAGCCGTCGAAATGGAGCGGCGTCGGAGATGGTACTCTGCCGCCGTGCCTTCCTTGGGGCGGTGATCCGCCGTGGCCCGCCCTTCCCCTCCTCTCGTCAGTGGCTCCTGCCGTTGCCGTTCCTGGGGCCTTTCCGGCCTTTTGTGCCTNCCTGCCGTTGCCGTTCCTGGGGCCCTTCCGGCCTTTTGTGCCTCGCGCGGCAGCGCGGCCCCCTCCCCACCCCCCCCGAGAAATGGTCGGGGGGATAACGGACTAGTCCGTGGAGGTGAGTGATGGGCGGCTTGAGGAGGTGGGCTCGTCGAAAGGGTCTTTTGGGCTGGGCGGGGCGGGGCGAGGCTCAGTTCAGCAATTCAGAACCAGATAGGCCCCGTCTCTCTCTCTCCCTCTCCCCCTCCCTCCCTCCCTCCCTCCCCTGCTGGGGGAGGCCCGAGGGCGGACCGCTCGCCCCATCCGCCGGGGAACCAACCCCTCGCTTAGCGAGCTGCCTTTGTACGCCTGTCCTCCATCGGCTGCTGCTGCTGGGGGGCTGCTGGGGGGGGGACGGGACGGACGGACGGACGGGGAAGAGGAGACTCGGTCTCGTTGCTTCTGATCTCAAGTTGGATTTGGCTTTTCTTCTCGCCCCGCTCCCCCCGCCCTGAATTTCCCATTAACTTCGCTGTCCGGTAGCTTCTTTGCCTCGGATCCCTCCTCCCCCCTTATTCGTCCCACGCTGAGCTCGGTATTTTTTATTTTATTATTTTTTTTATTTTTTTTTTTTTTGGGTGGG